>WUQG02425370.1:0-14796 GCA_011317285.2 Androctonus mauritanicus | reverse complement strand
TTACAAAAATTTGGCTTTAGTAATATTACAGTTACAAAATTTACAAAAATTTGGCTTTGGTAATATTACAGCTACAATATTTACAAAAATTTGCCTTTTGAGGTTTTAGCTACAAAATTTACAAAAATTATGTTTCCTAAGATAAAATCAGGATAAAATTTAAAACAAAAGGGCCATTAAAATGTTCCAAATAAGACAAAAACACAACAAAAATCCAGTTTTATAGTATAAAATATAGTATAATTTGCGTAATATTCTTCAAACTGATTTTATAGGGGCCTATAACACATTTTTCGATATCTAACTTCCTAGCATGAAATTAATGAGAATCCACTGTTACAATAATAATAATAATAATAATGTACAGAATAATTACTTATTGTATAAAAATACAATTCAGATTTTATTAGCTTAAGAAAAGACAATTTTTATCGACGATTATAGCAAGATTTATAAAATTTTTATCACTTTTCTGGTAATTTAAGTACTGAACGTAATTATATTTGTTTTTGAGGGAAGGCAGGATTTTTATTTGTTTATCACAATTTTAAGACAAGACGTTCGAGTTTTTTTCGCGACGAATTATTAAAACAACACTAAAGAGAGACTAAAAAGACACGGAAGAGTAAACAAATCCCGAAACACATACGCACACGGCATTTTTTTTTTTTTT
The DNA here is from genome assembly GCA_011317285.2 of Androctonus mauritanicus. Taxonomy (NCBI): domain Eukaryota; kingdom Metazoa; phylum Arthropoda; class Arachnida; order Scorpiones; family Buthidae; genus Androctonus; species Androctonus mauritanicus. Next base: position 14,123 of record WUQG02425370.1, on the reverse strand, counting down.
TTCTAGAATCTGGAAGTAATTAAATAATTAAAAGTTGGTAAAATACAATCGGGAACAGTTAATTATTCCTTCATTAATAATGGAAGAGCGTTAAGACTGTTATCCTTTCATCAAAAAACCGCTCCTAGGTAGGAAAGTATTTTTTATTTTCCCCTTCTCTCGAATGAATAGGAAGGAAGGAAGAAAAAAAAATGACTCTCGAGTGTAACAAGCAACATCAAATTAGCATGTTTTATGAAACAATTCTTTTAAGAACAAAATGATTTAATAAAGAACCAGCCGTTCTTTATTAAATCAAACTAGATTTGTTTCGAAAGAATAATAGTGTGGTGTATTATATATAAATCTATACATGTTGTTTGTGACTTACACACAATACTACTCATTAACAAGTGGATATTAGTTTTTAACACGACGACTGGTATCATCAATACGGTGTATCAAAAACAAAAAAAAATTGTTGTTTTATGGTTTCAAAAAGAATAATCTACAAGAATAATCGTAATTTAGATTATTTGTCCACTTGACGGATATATATCCACTTGAGTTTTCAGCAGAGAATTTCCTCTTACATAGAAAACTGTTAGTACAGTATTAGAGGAAGCAGTGTCAGCAATGTCAAACAATGGGTACTCCACAGTCGAGACATTAAAACAATACTGTTTAATTTATTTCATCTTTTCTTATTTTATTACTATCAGATCTATTGCATCATAAGCAAGAATTTTTCTTGGCAGAAATCAGCGATAAAATTTATGAGAGATTCGTATGCAGAAAAGTTAAGAAAATACGCAATTAATAGCACGTTCGTGCAGCTTGTAATGTTTTTTGCATTAATGATGAAGTGGTGACTATAAATTCTAGAATGTTTTATCGATGCGATGATGATGATGATGATGATGATAATGCCTAAGTTATAAACATAACCAGAAACTTGTGTTGCTCAAATGGTTAGAGAAATAGTAGTAGTACACGATGTCACGAATAAAACTTTAATACAGTACTACTAATCAGTGTTTTGTTTAGATCCCGGGAGAAAACAGGATTGCAGTCGCACAAAGAACTTAATTAAGTCATATTGTGTGGCAGAAAAAGAGAGGGTTTTTTTTTGAAAGATACAAATATACGCAATCCGCACCACTGGAGAAGTTTAAAATAACACATTTACTTTTTTAAAATCGATGTTTTTTGACCTTAATCGTGTAGATTTCTGAACGCTAGAGGAGATTCTATAAGGCCTGGTGGCTTTGAAGTAATTATAGTAAGGTTATCTGACTGTTATGAAGCGAATTAAAGGAAACTACGTAGTTCGGAGCCAATATTTAGATATTGGAAGAGTAGAGTTGGGTGTCCTTCAAAACTGTAAAAAGGGCGAGACGTTTTTCATTTAGAATCTTTAAAGAAAGGAACGGGCCAATCAATGGTGAAAGCCTAACACATAAAAGGAGATTTAGCAATGACAGATTGCATGCGACGCAGTTGGAAAGGAGGGATAGAAGACGAAGCGACCGAACTACGCACAAGTCGAAATTGTGTATGTGTGTGTGTTGGGGAAAAAAGTAAATAAATAAAATTACAAGCAGAAACAAGATCATGTGATAAGTGCGATTGACAAGTACTACGCAGTATGCAGATTCCAGTTGTATTTTAAGCTAATGTTGACGACTTCAAGGTTTTTGAACGATGCTGTACATAAATGTAAAAATCTACGGCCGACCGACCGATCGGCCATTTTTGCATAATCGAATCTATTCTCTGAATTATTTAACAAATTATTCTTTTCGTAAATACAATAATAAATCTGGGAAAAATAAAATTTATATCGGATTTTTTTTTTTTTTTTTTACATTTTAAAAGTTCGGCGTATTTAGAAAATTAAAAATCAAGAAAAAGTAATTTAGACAATTTTATAAGCAAGAATTATGGCGGGTATCGCTTGTTTTCCTCCAGCGCTTTTCTGAATACCAGAGAGAGAGAGATGAGAGAGATGCACAGAAATTTAGTAAGGTACGCATTTCTGTCAAATTACACAAAAATAATGCGCCGTGCGAAAGCTTTAATCAAAACTTTTATCCAGTCAATTTTAATGCAGATTTTTGTTTTAGAAATTCTGTAGAGAGAGTAACGTGTATTATGGCGTTACTCTATTCAATGTTGGCATTTTTCGTACCGCTTGATAAACGTGAAAGAAAATAGGCATTTATTGCGTGCTATATATCTGTATACTTTGCATATTATTTGTTACGGATATAAACAGTTTTAACGATGCAAAAAAAAAGACATGATACAGCGCAATTATCTCGTTTTGTTGTTACGAAAACGATCGGTGAAGATACCAAGATTCGAGCAGATTTTTGTTCTTTTTTTTTTTTTGTTCGAATATTGCGTTAATGCGTTATTAAATCTTTGTACAGTATCTTGGTTACTAAAAACCAAGCGTGAAACTGTAATGAATCTAAGAGGGAAAAATTCTTCCACAGAAGCTTTCAACCGCTAAGAAGCCTTAATCCCGAGGATTCGATCAATAATTTACATCAGAAATTCTACAGGTAAAAAGATTTGCATCATCCTGACCTTATTTTTCGGGTCAAGAGATCATCTATTAACACGTGTGTGTGTCTGTGTATGTGATGTAACTCTTCCGACCCCTTTAAAAAACTAAATTTACGACTCAGAAGTGTTACGAAATATCTCGAAATTTTATGGTTAATTTCTATTAACTGAGATTTCTTATTATTTTTTTTTTTTTAACAGAGAGAATATAAAATAAGTTTTTTTTACGCTCTCATTATACCTTCTTTAGTCTCAATATTTTTTTTTTTCGTTAACGTCTCGGGATACTTTAAGTGAATAATTCATTAAAAATTCGAGCGGCATATACTTTAATTGCATGTTTGCGCCGAGATTTGCATAAACTTAGCGCAAAAAAAATAGCCAAGTTTTATACTGAAAAAGCCTTATAAAGGATTAAGAAACTTCCCATTAGAATATTTACTAAAAATCGGCTTTAAAACGTGAAAATAAGAAGTAATTAATGAGTGTTAGAGCTTTTCTAAAACTGCGATAAAGCCTAAGCTGAGGCCTCTGGTTTGCCACGTTAGAGAGAAACTGATCTACAGTTTTTTTTTATTTTTTTTATTTTTTATTGTGCCAGCACATAGCGGAATAAAAAACGTATACGACTTTAGACCCCGAGACGAGTTACTCGAATGTGAATAAGGGCCCGAGGGCGGATAGCAGCGATGCAAAGACGTTCTGTATTTATTCCTCGACGATTAGTGAACCCTGACGAGTATGGAAGTGCGACCCGGCTGCCACGGCGCATGCGTAATCTACAGTGCGACAAACCGACGAATTTGAAGCAGTTCGTGACGTAACTCACTTCGGTATGGGGCAACGTTCTTTGTAACCGCCAACGTTACTGGCATATTAACACCCCGAAATAAGCCAAAAAAAAAAAAGTCGACGAAATTTACCATATTAACGAAAAAAAAAACCGTTTATCACACTATTCCTCCACCGATTCTATTTTTAGATAGCTAATAAACGCTTTTAATTAAATAATAAAACGCGTTTAATATTGGCTCGAAATTTAGGCCCGGGTGCCATAAGGCTACACGTCGAAGACCCACCTCTCTCTCTCTCTCTCTGATAACCAGTAACGCGTAATGGTGGAAAAAAAAAAAAACGGCTCCGAGAAGACGAAATTTCGAACTACTTACTGATAGTGACACTGAGTAATTCCAAATGGCAGAATTTATCTGTAGATGAGTAACGGAAGCGAATGGCAGATACTCCATAAGGGCACGGATATGTATCCAGGGACGTGTAGAAAAAACGAAGGGAATAGATAAAGCCAACGTTTTGATTTGGTTTCTCCGGTTTTCGGACAGATGTCCCAAGCTCTTTCAGTGAGCCACATATACACATCCCTAAAAAGGCCCCCAGAGTATTACCGCCAGCAGCATCCCTTGAACCAATCAGGGTGGGGAGTATACGGCGTCCCTATCCCACGGCCTTGCTACTTACTGATTGCCCGAAGGGGACCATATCATCCCCAGCAGATGCTCAAAATGCTGAATTACAGAAATAATTTAATGCCGGAGCAACGTGTCGAAAAAAAAGCCTTAAAAATCTTCCAAACTCCCTAGAGATACTTCCGTCAACACTCTTCTCCGCTAAACTATCTCCGTGTTTCTTAAACAAGAAAACTTCGAATTTTGCTCGATCGTATCGGATAAATCGCTATAATCCGATAACAAATATTCGTTATTCCGCGATGAAAAACAAAAAAATCGAGAGAGAGAGAGAGAAAAATCGATTCGAATAAAACTGTGTACGGGCGTTGCTTACAAACTTCCCTCCCTTCTTTTCAAAAAGGACTTTCTTTGCTAGAAGTTCACTCTCTCTCTCTCTCTCTCTCTCTCATGCCGTGCATAGCGGGACATCCTTAAAACCAAAGGGGGCTGAGGGGAAGTCGAGCACGCAGATGGGAGAGAGTTTTTTTAGGCCTACACAAATCAAACAGTTTAAACAGCGCGTAATGACGTTTTGCCGGATGTAATTTGTAAATTTTATTTAATAAAACTCGCACTAATAAGCGACAACCAAGACGTGGTATGCGGACTACTAATTCGCGTAACATAACACCGTTACAAAACTAGTAATGCTTTCTAGGAAAGGAGAGAGCCTCTCATGTTGCATCATGGGCAAAGGACATTACAGTTCTGCGACATAATGACGCTCCGTGACGTCACCAGTCAATCATCCACGGGAAAAAAAAATCTCTCTCTTCTTAACTAACGTTAAAAATTAAAAAGACGTATAAAAAAAAAGTAACAATCTGGCATCCCGAAGCATACACACACAACTTACAAGTTAAGTCAGATTTATCGGATTAGTGTCATAATATACCACTTGTGGGCATTGTACTAGACTTACCGTCATCATCCAGCAGTTTGCACATAACTGATATGACAGCGGATACTTCATTCTGATTATTAACCACCGAACGAAGAGTAGGCAGTATGTTACGTGCCACATCTTGCCTGAAACGAAACAAAAAGAATAAAATCAATTCGTTTTCATTTGGTAATCATTTTAATTTTCAAAACATTCTTAAGTTTGAAAGGATCAAATTTTTCCACCGTTTTCTTTCGAAAAGTATATAATTAAAAGTTTTCAATTTTAGAAGTATATTTTAAAGGTTTATAGTCTAGTTAACACGCACAAAATGCGTGTTTTTTTTCTACTTCTTCTTATAACAAAAACACGCGTGTACGCGATATTCCCATTTTTATAAATTTTCCCAGACCTACTTATTAAACACAATAGAAAGAAAACTATAAAAATTCTTCGAAATTCTTATATATTAAAAAGATACAGAACTCCGGAAGCAGTGTAGGAACCGCACCAAAAGTTTCCAATGTTGCGATTAACTCGATGACATCCGAAACTGGAAATTTTGTACAAACCGCAAACAGAACATACGACAAAATGGCCTACGAAATATATAAAGTAAAGAAGAAGAAGAAGAAAAAAAAAGGACGACTGAATATAAATATTCTGTCGTCAGCCAGCTACGAGATTGTCAGAGAGATGAATCATTAAAAAGTCGGAGAAAAGGTCATAGACACTTTCGCACAATGCACAATTGGGAAAGAGCAATCTTTCACATCTTATCGCTTTATGATATCGAGAAAGAGCATTGCTTTACAGTAATAATCGCATATAAAATTTACAAAAACCGACTTTTCCATATTAATTTTAATGGTGAATCCCCAACTCTATTAAGAAAACTCCTCTCTCTATTTTTTTAAATCTATTAAATTTCAACTTTGCCAGATTAGATTTTGCTACTAATATATATATACATCGTTTAATAAACGTCGCATCGGAATAAAAATTCCTGATATATATATATAAACATACCTGATCCTGCAAGGTATTTTTATATAACAACTTATGATAGCCTATTACTCGCTAGACATTAACGCGTGGCCTAGATATATATATATATACAGTACAGTATACATATAACGTTCCAGAAACAGAGGGGAAAAAATCGTCAATTAAAAATTCGGTAATCAATGTGATAATTATTTTGTTAGATTAAACTACTAAAATGCTGTACACCATTTTGTTTTGCCTCATCTTTTATTAAATAATCTCTCTCTCTCTCTCTCTCTATAACTCTTCCCAACAACAGCATCTTTAGCGGCACGTTGCTAGCAAACTAGTCACGTTTTGCCGAATGGTAATTGTGTAAAATAAAATGGCGATAATTAAATTCCGTAAATGCTAATCTTCTTTTTTTTTTTTATTACTACTATCGATACTATTTTACTATTTATATACGACATTATTTTGGCATCGGAAGAAAATACGTTTTTCTTTTTTTGTTTTATATATATATATCTATGTAGAGAATCGCGGGATTGTTTACTTTGCCCCACAATTTTCTTTTAAGAGTAGAACTCAAGAAAATTCCCCCGTTCGATCGGAAGAGATAAGTAGTACCGAGTGTACTGTATTCTTTTGAAAGGACAAAAACATGTCTCGGATACTGCACACGACAATGAGCTGATAAAAAGTTAGAACAATCGAGAAAGGATTCCATTTAAGGAACTTTTACCTCGGTAAGAATGCATTTTATATAAATAAATATATATATATATGTAGGTAACACACATCAATGATCTCTTTCATAATTCTACGCTTAAAAAAATATTCGTTAGAAGTTAAAAAAAAAGTGATTTTTATACTGGCGATTATTGACTCTGTCGATAAACATACCTGGCATTCTCGACTAATTAGCCCGGTTGGGGAACTATTTTTACTTGACCAGAAGCTCGTTTTTATGTTTTTTTATGTATTCTATAAACAGACTAGTTATTTTAATGTGGAGAGATAAGATGTGGCCTCTAATAGAAAGCGAGCAATTACCAAAATAAACCTGAAATTACACAAATTATGATCGCTACCGCCACCATCTTACAGCCTTCGGAACAATGCGGTAGAAGCTGCACAAAAAAAAAAAAAAAAAAAAATTCCTGTAAACCGATTTCTAATTATATTCTGTACGCTGATTAAATATTAAAAAATAATAGGAGGGAAAAAACGCAAAAATTTCCCTACTCGTCCGCGTAAAATTAGCAAAAATAGCAACGAGCGTATCGTGTCAAACAACAGGATTTATTTAGACAAATACTGTACGTATATAGTTTTAATAACAAACTTCCTTTCCGTTGATAATCGAGTACTCGATGCGATTTTTTTTATGAAATCGTCAAAGCTTGCTCGCGAAAACCATTCGCGCAGATTTTAATAAAATATCTGATTCCAGAACTTAAAAAACAAAAAAAAACAACGTTACTTCCGCGGCATCGCTCGACATACTGTCAAAATTATCGATTTTTTGTCGAGTTGCGTTAAACAATTAAAAGATAACCCGTTAAAAGAACGAGTTTAACATCCCCCTCGCTATACGCGACGAATAAATAAAAAAAACCTTAATTGATTTAGTTTCGGCAATACGCGGAAGAAAAAAGCTACTACTGCAACAACTCCCAAAACATCTTGCAGCATTAGGAATAATATATATATATATATATATATATCGCGCGTCTTCTAAAATTTTCGCTAGAGATTCGATACTGCAACTTCCTATACGCATTTTTAATTGGACAAAAATAATTTTATCTAGACGTATGACCTTTTTTTTTGCGTAGGGTCGAATGTGTCTTAGAGTCGTGCCAGTTACATTACTCATAAGGCAGAAGTGCATTAGCGGATACGCTTTCTTCCACGTCCGAACATATGGTTCCCACACCTCAGGAGCGCAAGAAATGCTAAGTGGAACAGCGTTAATCCAGGAAATACCGAATTTCGCTTGTCAACTTTCGGAATTTTTACGCGGCGTACGGTATAAGAGAACGTATAACGAGGGATTAAGTTCGCGTGTGAAAAAAAAAAAAAAAAACGATTTATTGGTTGAACGATTTTCGCAGTGAATGAGAAAACCGCGAAAACTATTCTTTTCACGAAACAAAACAGTTTAACGAACTCGATATAAATTACCGAAACGTTCCTAGTTTATTTCTTTTTTTCTTCTTCTTCAGCCGTTCATAATTACTCAAACCTAACTGAATATCGAGATAAGAAATAAATTCCTTTCTTTGATGCGAATTAATTAAGAGAGTGTTTCCACATCCGCATTTAGTTTAGCGACTTTTTTAAAGCGGAATTTTTATTGGTAGTAGTATTATTACAGATTATATAAATATATAAAGTGACGAAACGGGGGGAAGAAAATCTGTGGAAAGAGATAGGTGGCTATTAAACTCTGACCTTTCTTCCATCCTGAAGTAGGAACCCCTCAAGGATGAAAATGGAAGTGTCCAGAACGGAAGTCGTGAGACAGCATGGGAGTGTTTGATGAAGTGCAACTGCATTATACTCATCCTGTTTTATCTGCCACTTTAATATTCCGACTAGAGTACTAATTTTTATTCCGACCGGTTACGTTAGCTAAAATCCTTAGTTTTAATAACGTTGATAGAACGGTAACCTCCATTAATTTGAGGGATTAGTAACAGAGAAAAATAGTGTGTGTAACAAGAGATATTCTCCCAGTTCATCGATAGATGGAGCAGCTTGTTTCGATCATAAAACATGGTGGACACTTCTGTAGGAATTCCTTGACGTTAAAGAAAAAAAAAAAAGTTTTTAACTTTCGATTATCTGCTTAAGAACCGATTTGGCATTTCCTCCTGAAGTGTTTATTCAAGCTCAATTTATCTTGTTATCCTAAGATAGCATATCTAATAATTTCCTTTATTACAAATAAACAGCGATAATGAATTATGCTACTTCCGTTGCATTTTTCTAACGTACTATTACTACTACTACTACTACTACTACTACATTAAAGTTAACAAATAATTATGTGAACATGGGCATTTTTCTAACCTGCTACTACCACCACCACGTTAAATTTTCTAAATCTATTAGTAGTAATAATAAAGTTAACAAATAATTATGTGAATGTTAGCATTATTATTCTAATGTGCTACTACTAAATTAACAAAAAATTAAGTGGATTTTGGCCTTTTTCTAACAATTATTCGTTAACTTTAACGTAGTAGTAGTAGTAGGTTAGAAAAATGCCAACATTCACATTATTTGTCAATTTTATTACTACTAATAGTAGATTAGAAAATTTAATGTGGTTATAGTAGTAGTTAGTAGTAGTATGTTATAAAAATACTGATATTTTTCTAATGTATTACTACTGCATTAAAGTTAACGAATGATTATGTAGATATTGACAGTTTTCTAATAACTGTTCGTTAACTTTAATGTGGTAATAATAGTAGTAGTAGTAGTAGTAGTAGTAGTAGTAGTAGTAGTAGTAGTAGATTAAAAAAAGAAAAAGACAATATTCACGTATACTACTACAACAACATTAAAGTTGACGAATAAATCTGTGAATATCGGTATTTTTCTAACGTGCCACTTCGCAAAAATTGACGAAAAATTCAGTGAATATTGTTGACATCATCCGCATTTTTCGTTAAGTTAACAAATAATTCGGTGATTATCGTCGTCATTTTTTTTTTTTTTTTACTTTTTTAACATGCTACTACTATTACTTCACTAAAGTTAACGAATAATTCACTGAATACTGACGTCATTATTTTATTTTTTTGCTTTTTAACGTTCTGCTACTGTTACTTCACTAAAGTTAACGAATACTGGCATATTTTTTTTTTTTTTTTTTTGCGCTTTAACTAAAGAAGCGTGTTGTCGAACCGCTGCATATATAGTTTAGATGAAAGAACTTTTCAAAATTTAATTTAAATAATTTAGAGAGAGTAAAGAATATTTTTAACTCTTGCTCAATATCAACAAACTATTCGGTAATTATATTTCGACCACGGTGGTTACTTTCCGATGCGATGCTGCATCAAATTAACTCGAGTACTTCATTACTCATACATTATTTAATAAGATCTCTTTAAGTAAATTACTAAATTAAAACTTCAATTTTTAACCAAACAAATATCTGCTATACATTTCTTAAAACTGACATCTTCTCTCTAAATATTTTGACGTTAAGTTTTCTTCTGCATATACAAACAAACCAACCAACCAACCACTACTACCGACTCGTTATTTATCGATAATACTACTGCAAAGTCTAGAATTCTCTCATATTAAGTTAACATTATGACAATTGAATTTAGAACTGGAGAGGCTAAATTCACGCCATAATTTTAAATAACTGAAGATATACAGAAATAATAAATCTGTAGTTTGGCGGAATTATACCAGATGCCATTCTGTAACTCAACAGCACAGACACACACACACACACACACACACGATAACTGCATTTACTACACGTTAAAAATTCTGTGATTAATATTTATGAGTGCACCTAATTGAAAATTTAAAACTTGAATTTTAAGTTTTTCTTTTGCCTTTTTAAGTGTTTAGATTAACGTTAGAGAGGTGTAACGCAAAAATTTTTTCTTCTTCTTCGTCTTCCTTTTGCGTGTAGTAGTAGTAGTAGTTGTTGTTTTTCGCGTTAATTTGTCGAAAAATGTGGGATTTTTGGGATTAAAAATTTGTCTTAGGAATTGAAGGATGTTTAATCTAAATTGTTTGATTACAAATTTCTAGTTCAAATATCCGTTTCTCGCTGTTAACGACTCGCTCGCTTTGTCTCCTGCATCTAAGTAACTGATACAAATTCAATTATCCTCATCTTGATAAATAACTTCGGAGATTCAATTTGTAAAAATAAATCCTCCGATGCGAAGAAGGCTCGTAATAAATATCGACAGAAATTCCTTCTTTAACGCAAAAATTCTCTTAAGGCTAAAATTTGCATCGATACATCGAAAACGCTATAAACTACTACTGTACGCGTAAAAATTGGGGGATTTTTGTTAAGAAATCCGCAAATTTTTGTGTCTCCCCTTATAAAAATTTAATAATAATTTTTAAATGCCCCCCGAATAAACGAATTTAAAACGATTTAGAAAGTCGAAAATCAAAAAATTTTCCTCTTGCCATAACGGTGATTTTAAAAGGTCTTTCTGTGAAAAGTTCCTTGTTCAAATGAATAAAAATCTGCAGTTTACTGTGTAACCCGGCTGTATGAGTGTGTGTGTGTGTGTGTGTGTGTGTGTGTGTGTGTGTGTGTGTGTGTGTGTGTGTGGGAGGCCAATTTAAGGTGGAAAAATCAATATCATCATCGACAGGCTTAAATAAATTAATGATGAGAAGTTCCTGACCTTGGCTCCCGAGTCGGAGCTAAAAGCACACACAAACCTTTAAAAACTCCTACACCCATCTTTCTTTCCTCTCCTTGCATCAGCGAATTTCCTACGTCATTAGGAACGAAACGGTACGAAAACTTTGATATTTATTTTTGCAAAACCAGAGTGCTGTTATCAACAACGTGGTCTATATTGTACTACAGTCTCTTGTGATTTACAACATGCTAGGGTCGGGTCACTGTACGAAGGTTATCATTACCGATATGAGGTTCAATTTATACGGATAAATACAGACTTCTGACGTGTTTAAACAAATTTCTGCACAACTTAACTATCAACGGAATCCGACATTCGCCGTATTTTTGTTCGAAAATTCAAAATTGTGCCTTTCGGCATTTCCATATATTTTTTTTCCCCCCGTTCGGAATGGAGTACTTCATAATTTATTAATTAAAAAAAAAAAAGAATAATTTAAATTTTTAATTCGCACTGTATAAAAATACTTCTCTTCATTAAATTTTCCTACTAACATCCATGAGCTCACCCCTGTTGGAGAGAGAGAGAGAGAGAGAGAGAGAGGAACAGAGAGAGAATCGATACCACCTATAACTACTCGCGGCCTAAAGCATGAAAACAAAAAAAAAAATATTCTAGATAACATTGTGGGAGTCACAACTACTAAGTAATATTTTCAATCTACAAAAATCGACATTTGCATAATTCGTAATGTCAATCCGCGTTTAGTATTAAAAAATGAAGAATGAAAATTTCAAACTCTGAAAGTCAAAAATACATTCTTCTGACACTAAACGAAAAAATAAAAATAAAAAATATTCCAAACTCTGAAATATGAACAGATTCTTAAATCCGTCCTATCAAGAAATGTAAATTCTATATCCTAAAATTTAATGAATGCTAAAATTTAAATTCAAAATAATATAGGCTATAAAAAAATATATTCTATGTTACAAACAATGGGACAACTTAAAATATAAAAATATTCTAAAGCAAAAATGAGAAGCTAAAAGTTGGAGTATAAAGAAGATTATAATCAGAAAAAGAATATTCTAAAATCACTAAGAACCTAAAACTTGAAGAAGATTATAAGAGCAAAAAAGAATATTTTAAATTACAGATGTGGACCTAAAACTTGGAAAAATAATGAAGATTATAAGCGGAAAAGGAATATTCTAAATTCATTAAGGAGAACTTAAAACCCGAAGAAGATTATAAATACCAAAAAAGAATATTCTAAATCATTAACGAAAAGCTAAAGATGGAGAATTCTGATCACAAACACTAATATCCTAAATTACAACTGAGAACCTAAAATTTGAAGAATGCTGAAGATTACAAACACACGGAACGAATATTCTAAATCCGAAAATTCTGCACTTAATAAAAGAAAATATCTTCGACCATAAAGAATGAATATATTAAGGAAGATTATGAAAATTATAAACCTTACATACAAATGAAATGCTCTTGAATCTAAAAAGTTTTCTTTATTACAAAAGAAGATTCTTTTATATGCATTACATAATTCTGTAGAGATTAGTATACAAAATGATGAATTATTCTATAAATATTTTTCTTACAATGTGCTGTAATCCTTAAAAAAAACAAAATTACATAAATTAGCGATGTTTAATTTTAAAAAAAAAGAAGAAAACGTAACTAAAGATGCATGGAATCAATAGTTCGATACAGGAAAAAACAAACAAGAATGGCACATATAGACTAAACATATCGTAACTAACAAAAGCGTAATCCTTCGGCCGCGTATCTTAGTATTAGCTAATAGTTAGCCTACCATGATCAAGTCGACAGCATATCAGTTACGTGTTGGGAGGAGCATCGTGAACCGACCAATCCCGGCTGGCAGACTTAACCCACACATCACTCTCATTCGCATCTAATTTTCTTCCTAGTGCGTGTGACTAAAGCAAAACTTCCCAAATCACGCATAAGTTACGAACGACCGACCAATCCGTAACCACGCGCCACGTGCGTTTTTCCTTTATTTTGCTCGCGTAACCAAATATTACACATGCAAACATGCCGAGAACAGAGCTTTCATTGATACAGAAAGGAACCGAGTTTATTAACCCCTTCCTTCTTATTCGCGGTACTACAAAACCGATTCTAGCAAAAATAAAGTCGTTTTTTTTCCTCCCCTTAACTTACATGCAAATTAATAGGGCTTCCCATTACATCATTTGCAGAAAGCCGAGTGCAATAACCTTCCAGAATGCTACAACGGACTTAATCTTTAAAAATCCTCCGTTGCCGGGAGGGACGGAAGAGGGGAAAAACTGCAGATCGACCCACATTTTCCAGAAAATAAGAAAACCGAGAGCGATCGTTTTAAAGTTGAATAACCTTGACATTGATAGCCTTGACACAGTTGTAGATAAAACGAACGGAGGAAGGAGAAGAGAGGAAGAAGGAGAGAGAGAGAGAGAGAGAGGAAGAAAAAAAATTTTTTAATTACTTTCAAAAGTTCCCCAAAGTTTTATATAACTTCCCCTCTCAATTTTTTTCAATATCAAACTATTTTTGCGAAAAATTCCTTTTCACCACATATAATATTTCACGGAGCGAGAGCGCGCAGAAATTAGTGAACTGTCGCGTCGAGGGAAGAAAAGGCGAGAAAAAAAGAAGTTGAAGAAAAAAAAAAGTAAGAAACGGCCGCGACGACTCCTTGCACGTTTTATCTACGAGCGTGAAAACGGCTCCTTTTCACCCGTGGCAGGTACAATATTTTTTATAACGAGGGCGTCGAAAATACGTCTCCGCCCTATTTTTTAGGACGTACCACGGTCCTGATGCTTA
>WUQG02425359.1:0-14796 GCA_011317285.2 Androctonus mauritanicus | reverse complement strand
TTTTTCAACATTTAAAGTTAAAATAAAAAGTTTCATTTTAACGTTAATCTCACTTGTACATAATTTTTATCAACTTCCTTCAAAAACGTATAAACAGGGTTCTACTATATAATTTTTTATTTTTATCACAGTTAAAAAATGAGATAGAAAGTGAAAACTCTTATCTATCAGATTGGTTTATTAAAACATGTTTACTATAACGTTATTACTTTAAGAAAATATTTGCGTTTTTATTTTTCTACCTTTCTCCGATATCTAAAATTATTTAAATCCTAAAAATGCATTCGATGCAAATCAAATCACTGACTATATTTCAAAATACTGTATTTCATTTGACATAATTTTTAAAACGAGTGACCGAGTTGTAGATATTAAAAGGACCATAGACTTTATAACTATCTCTTTTATTTTTATTACCCATAAATCTTCAGAAAACATGACAACCGTAAATGCTTCCAGTTGTTATCTTCAATTAGATGACAACCATCAATTTTTAAAATTTTAGAATTAAAAATGAGAATTACTTCGTTTTAAGGATATTTTATGGGAAAATTCTTTAATCAGTAAAAGTGCAAAATTATGTGTTTAACGCTTTTAAAAATAATATTAATCTAAAAACGTGCATCATTCATAAATGAGTTAAATAAATAATCTAGAAGCTTAATTAGCCAGACTGCATATGCCTATAAATCAAATAATTTTATCTCAAAAATAAATATTATTTTAAGTTCGAAAAAAGTATCCTTATTTAAATCGAATGGAATATATCATGCAGGAAATTTTAAAGAACCAAAACACATGTTTTCTGTCTATAGTTTTAAGATAGGAAATATGTAAATAGAATTCTTCTGAAATCAACGTAAATAGAGTAAACTTTGCTTCCAAATCTATAGTTAGATCTGAAAATTTATAACTGTAAAAATAAAAATAAAAAAATCTTATAAGCTTACATGACTCCAATAAACAATATTATTTTTTTATGAAAGCTAATAAAAGAATTGTATTTTATCATTCTGAATTTAGAAATTCAGATAATCAATCACAAAAATTTAGAATAGTCAAAATTCTCAATGTTTGACTGATTTAAATATGGAAAAATTTATAAATTTCCGCCTTCGCACTAATTTTCGCCTTTTCATATATCTCATTATATATGCTAACCATATATATATGTATATATTTATCAAGATTAAAATATTATGATTGATATTTATGCAAATGATTGAACATTTCGACATGAATAAATTCGATTTTGGCACTAAATTTTTCGCCTTTATCACGTTATATAATAGGTCTATAAAATTAATAAAATTATATTTAAAATTCGAGCTAATTATATAAAACTTAACAACTTATAAAATTTATTTTTTATAAAAATTTGAATAGTCAATTTTTTTAAAATTTGTTTTAATTTATATTAAATTAATTAAACTTTCTTATTAAATTAATAAAACGCTTTCCTATTCTCAATAATAGATACGGTATTATCTAAAATTTAGAAACAAATACATTTTTCCAAGTAGATCATCAAGAAAGAGAATGTGAAAATCTATACACGGAAACCTGCAAATCTACAACGTAAATATTTTAATTAACATTACATTAATTACTATAAAATATTTATTAAGTGAAAAATAAGCAATTATCTAAATATAAAGTAAAAATTAAAGTTTTAAAAAAATTTTTTAAATTATTTGAATAATTTTAATTTTGGATAATTTCAGTTTATTTTTCATTTGATAAGTATAGCAATTAATTAATGCTAATTAACATTTATGTTGTAGATCTGGACGTGTTTCTATGTATAGATACGCGTATAGATCTTCACATTCTCTTTCTTAGATGATTTCTCTTGGGAAAATGTATTTGTTTCTAAATTTCACATAATACTGTATCTATTATTAAAATAGGAAAGTGCTTATTAAATTAATTAAAATATAAACTTATTAAATTTATTAAAATTTATATGTTTCTCTATACGTTAAAATTCTGAATTTTTCAAATATCGAAAACAGTCCATAAATATTTATAGATTATATAATAGCATATTTAGTAAAATTATTTAATCAAATTATTTTGAATAGTATAGCCCATCTATAAATCAGTATTTTTATATTTTTCCAATAGCGGATCTTTTTACAGAAGGAAATCTTCTTGAGGATTCTTAAATTTTTGGAAAATAATTTATTGAATGATGTTGACGATGCATTGAATATTTTTCTTTATTTATTAATATTGCATAATAAATAGAAGAGGATTTATTTTAAAGAAATGAATCATTATTTATTAAATATACAAATACATCTTATTTCTCATAAATATTAAAATTTATATAAAAAATAGAAAATATTAAAAAATTTTGCGAAAACAATAGACAGTTCACAGATACCTCAGATACTTTCTGGAATCCACTTTGAAAATCTTTGATAAAAACATTATTTCAATAATAATGAAAAAAATAAAGTTCTTATTAATTCAGATCATAATAGTTACAAAATTCGAACCTTATAGACTGCTTAAAATTATAATAAAAGAAAAATGATAAGTTTTAATTTAAAGTTATGGCATACATACGTATGTATTTATAATTATTATTTTTGCATCAAAAATAATTAACTAAAAAATAGAATGTAAATCATAATTATAAAATAAAACGTATAGCTCATCTAGTGATTTCTGATAATTAATTTTTTTCTATGCGAAAATGTAAAAGATAATAAGTAATAATGAAAATAAAGCTAGTTCTTTCAAGCATATGGCGGTGACAGATTCTCTTTCTCTTTCTTGATGAGCTTATTTCCTTTTTCGCATCTCGAAAAAAAATTGAATAGATTGAACAATAACATTTATATAAAATATATATATATCTATAATTTTTTTTTTTTCAGTTAAGAAATCTGCAAATATGAAACTACAAAATTGATAATTTTCTTTCTTACTTCATATTTATAAAAGAACCATATTGAAAATTGAATAGGAGTGGCAAATCCCAACAACTTGTTCGGATTAAAGGAGAATATCGATCGAACATGTGTTAATCTAATGATGATGTTCACAACTCGATCCATGTTTGATTAAATAACGAAAAGCAAATAAATAATCATTCATTTCCGTTAACTTATATTTGAATTTTGTTAACTTCGAAATTTAATTCCATTTTTATTATTATAAAAGTTTCGACTTTTTTAGATAAAAAAACAGAATATTTTCTTTCTTAACAAAAAAAAAAAAAAAATAGTTTGTTTAAAAACTCGCATAATCTGTTAATATTTAACTTCGGCGTAAATCTTAAAAAAAGTCTAATTATGTTATTTTAATGCAAACAATAACATAATGTTGCGTAAAAAATATAAATTACATCAAAAAAAATTTCATTTTTAATTCATATATCATAATAATTACGTTAATTGCATATTAAAGTCATCTTAAAGCGATAATTATTTAATAAATATCTGTTGCAGATTATGATTAAACATTATCTAAATAATAATAATAGCAATAAAATACTGCGGAGATTTTTAAAGTACTCACGTGGGAAATATAAAGATTACAAAAAATAATATTGACGATATACAAGTCATATTTCCAATAGGAGCGACAGAAAAATATCTCGAAGATAAATAATATAAACATTTGTAGTTGGTTTGAAGTCACAAGTTGAAGTGACAGTTGTGCCCATCGGACAGTATCTCAGTTAAAATGAATTCTAGAATAACTACTACACGTGGTAGCTGGTAGATAGAGCATGCTCCATGCTGCCAGGCAGAAAGTGTTATTCGATAGGATGGTGATAACGCGATGTACCATTATGTAATTGAAGTGCAGTGTAATGAAATGCTGTCAGCGCTGTTAAAGTGAATTTAAAAGTTACTTAGTTGTGTTTACATAGTCTGTTTTCATGTCAAACACCAAGTTTTCATTTTAGATATTGTCACGACATCTTTTGTTTAATTTTTTAAACCTCTATTTTAACATACTCTTACTTTACATCAATGAATGTTCGAAAAACGCTATTACCCGACACTATGTTTTTCGTTTCTAAGTTTGAAAATTTTAACTGTGAATTATTTCTACTTTAATACGTGCAAAATTGAATAATTTATTAGACTTATATAACTTTTTCAAATTAAAATATTTTTTTTTCGAAACTTATCGATTTTCAACTACTTTTTCTCCTTAATAATTATTCATTATAAAACTTAACGGCGTCACATTCGATTACAATATTTTAACCAATTACAAAACTTTATAAATGGTTTCTTAAAATGTTCGATATGTTAATGTCCAATCGGTGTTGAGTAGCAGGTGAAATAATTATTCGCTTAAAGTTGATTGGTTAATTTTAAAGTATGTTAATAACATCCAGTTTTTTAAATAAAACACGACCAATGAAAAGCTATTAGAAAAGAGCAAATAATTATTAATTATTTTTCAAAATATTTGAAATTATTTTAAATTATAAAAATATCTTTTTTCTTCTAAAGAGTAAAAAATTTTATATTATGACCTTATCGAATTTTAATTATCATTTATATATAGTTAATTGATATTCTATAATTTAAAATATTTTATTTATGATTTTAATTTTAAAATAAATGAGGAAATTCGGTAAAACATTTATATTTTACATCACACAACAGAGATACTTATAAAAATATAGAATTTCTTTATTTTTCGGTCTATTTTATCATAGTTATGAGAACTTATGATGTTTTCTTTTACAGGATTGATTTTTTTCGAAATCTATACACGATCTCAAATGTTGTTTCAAAGTTTAGAAAATTTTGTATTTGCTATGTGATGCGAATTATTTTTTTCCCCCTCCAGAACGGTTTCAATCTAATTAAGGTATCTTGAATTCCTGATAAACTATCAAAATCGGTTTAAAACCTTCATCAACATTTTTCCGATACGCTTAAAATGAAAACGATGAAAAAAAAAGTGTGTTTAAATGGTTATTAATGAAATGAATTAAAAAATTTTATATGAAAATCATGTAAAATCAGTTTTCTCTGATTTTCTGTTACCTCTCGGTTTTTAATTAATTACGATTAATTTAATGAATTATTTTAAAATAAGTTATAGATAATTTCTTTTGATAAAGTTCTCTATTAAAGATAAGTATAATCGATGCTTTTTGACTTCAAATGAATTGTATAAATTTTATAAAAAATACTTAAGGAATTACAGGATTTAAAATTAATATAATAACAGAGCAGATTGGAGAATTTGTGTTGAATGCTAGTTTTTTTTTTTTTTTTTTTTAAAGGGGTCCCAAAAATTATGAGAATATATTATTATAAACGACTATAGAAAATAACGCATTTTTAATATGATAAACTGTACATATTAATACTATATAAAGGAAGAACATCAAAGAACAACTGAACGAATTAGAAATATAATTCTAAATTTGGACTAACTGTTATCTTTATTAGTACTTTATTATAAAATATTTTTATTCCTTTCATTAGTTCATTAGTCCTTTCCTTTTATTAGTTAACTCGATAATAATTGGCATTTCAAATAAATTTTTAAATCTATAACTGATTCGTTTAATATCAGAAAAAATTATTTTATATATGTAATTATGAAATGATTAAATCTTAACTAATTATATATTATTTTGAAAGGAGTAACTTTATCTATAAATCATTAGTAATCTTGATTGCATCACCTTTGTTGTCCATCTTAGATAACATAATGAGAGATAAGAACTATTAAATAAAATTCCCTTACTCTGTTTATCTAAAATTTATTGCATATTCAATATATTCTAATATTTGCTTTCTTTTAGTATCAATCAATTTAAAATCTTTCTTGATTCTTCACGTTTGTTAATTTATCATTAAATATGCGTACTACATACAAGCCTTAAATATCTTCATATTGATTAAGTTTTGCTGAAAGGTATATTCAAACAGTATCGTTTCTCTTCTAATAACCAGCATTAGTTATTATTGGAATTAAAAAAAATATTATTTGGATAAATCCGAATAATTTTAATAATAAAAGATAAGAAATATCATATAAAAATTGAATAAAATAATTACTAATTATACGATAATGAATATCGTGTAAGATGTTTAATAAAAATTAAATAAATAAATAAATATTAAATATTGGTTAAAATGTAATTAACTTTAACATATTTCTGTTATAATATTTCTTCACTTTTTAGAGGATTTGTTCCTATAAAATGTAACAGGAAAGCTGAAGAGGAAGAAAAACTTCGATCCTCTCCAGAGTTTTAATATTGAAATTTTCGATTGAATTCAATTGCAATGATTCAATTTAATTCAAAAGAACTAGCTTTGTCAAACATCTTTTGAGAAATATCTGTGGAACAGAGAATTCAAATTAAAAGCATTTCGATCACATTTTTCAATACATTACGAATCTAAAGTATTAATAATTATTGTTTTATAATAAAAATAATTTTAGATAGTTTAAATATACATATATATATATATTTAATACGTTAAAAATATATTTTATTTATATACATATAAAATATATTTTTACCGTATTTATTTCTGAAAAGTAATTATATTTATGGATTCACGTTATAAAATTTATCACATCCTCAGTTATAAAACTTGCATTTATGGTTTTCTTCTTTATTCTGATATGGATATTAAATGTTTTTACTTTGACGGAGATATAGAATTTTTCCATTCTTATATAAAGTGACAAAATATTTTCTTTGACAGTGATGCAAATTTTCGACAAGTAAAGATATCAAATTTTTTTCTCTAAACAATGTTTACAAAATTCGAATATATAACAATTTCTTCTTCTTCTATTTTTTAAATCTAACGATTTTTATTTGTCGTTCATAAAATTTATGCAAATCATCGAAATTGCTATTTATAGATCATGTGATAAACACTTCAAAGGATCGTCGTGCCATCTGGTGAATAGAATAAAAAATATTTTGCAGAAAAAATATCGATTGTAATTTCTGTTTTTTACTCTCTTAAAATATAAATAATAAGAATCACGTGATTATACTAAAATAATTTTATTTAAAAGTAATAAAACATAACAATCTACATATCGATAGGCATTAATAACAGTACAGTATAGTATATAATAGTAAAATAGAACATAATTTTGGAGAAATTTTATATCTGTTATTGCTTTCAGATGATTGATGAATTGGCATCGTGAAGGAAATTGTCAAGTATCAACTAGCAGCGAAATTCGATAGAAATTTTCGTACATGATTATGTTTTCTCTATGTACAAAATTTTAAAAATACGGCACAATAAAGGAATTATGTAATTTAGCAGTTATTGTGACGATAACATTCTATAATTGCATATTTTACCATTCTAAAAGGCATTAGTAGAGATTGTCTGATTAAACATCATTTTAAAGGTATTTTGGTCCCTAATTTTTTGATTTATGCACATTAATGTTATGTTTTAAGCAGTCTGTGTTATATATAAGTTTACAGTGACATTAACAATTATAGAAAAATGTTTGTAAAATAAATAAATAACTTTTTACTTTTCTAAAATGTTTTCGGATTTTTCTTATTTTTTAAACAATCATTATTTTATAAACAATGCTAACTAAACATGTTTGAAGTAAGCTATAACTTATCTTGGATGACGTTATTATTTATTCGCATTTTTTGTTTATTCGTAGTTCTATCTATTCTGAAAAATTAGAATTTAATTTTGCATATGAAGCTCTTGAATATGCGCCCTATAAAATGTGCATTTTGTTAATTAAATAGTTGACATAATTGGACTAGATTTTAATTGAATGAGTATTCCATTCGGAACTGTATTATTATTATTAGTCTTCCGCTATTTCATCGTCTATAAAATGGAGATATAACGTCCAATATATCACATTGAAGAAAGTGAAAAAAGAAGGAAAGGCAATTCTAGCATATCTGTCGATCCGATAGGCAGCTGTTGATGGCGATTGAATCACAGATTGTGGAATGACTCTATAGTTTTCAGTTTTTCTTCTCTTCAATTTTCTTTTCCTCCATTTAGGAAGCAACACATGCCTTGTTTCCTTCTCTTCTTCCTCTATATTTAATTCAATCGTTTCTTCTTCTTTGATTTCTTTATCGCTCTCTTTCTCCTGAAAATAAAAATAAATTAATTAAATAAATAAAAATAAGAAAAAATATGATATTTTTCTATGTACTAAAATCATTAGGATTTTTTTTTCTATTTTACTTTATTTTCGGTATCTTCTTGATTTTCTGTAGTTTTCTTCAGTGAGGCTGCTTTGGCTGCTTTACGTAGCTGATAGCGATCGGTTAGATTAACACAGGCATATTCTACCATAGCAGCGAACACGAAAGTGAAACACATGACCACAAACCAATCCATTGCTGTAGCATAAGCTACTCTGGGCAAAGCACTCTTACCACCAAAACCCATTGTAACTAAAGTAAGCACAGTCATAGCACCTATAAATAAAAAAAGCATTAGTATAACTAATATTATGGTAATAATTTTAAAAATCAATTTATATATGGCTTACAAAATATAGTTTGCTAACTTTTATGGTTTCCTTTTTGTAAGATATTAGATATTTATATGGTTTTAAAATTTGTAATTTATAAGATCTCGAAGTAGTATACAGATATTTTTATGTTAAAAATATTATGTTTTTTTTTCTATAAGATTTGTTAATTAGACCATCCTTAGAGGGAGACAATTAATGATTAAATTATAATGTAGCCTCGTGTTTAATTATGAGATTTACATTTTATATTAAACAAATTTAAAGCAATTACAGTTAAACATCTAAATCAGGTTACAATATTTGCTTAATCGCATAAAAGGGATACTAAATAGAAGATTCTCATAGTATAGTATAATATTGCGAAAATAGAATTAAAATTAGATCTGTATCTTATATAAATCAGTGATATTTTTCAATAAAGTGTGTTTCATTTGCCTTAAAAAGACAACTACAAAAAATAAATAAATAAATTGCCAAAAATATTGTTAAGCTAGATATTAAATTGGCCACAGGACAAATATTTTTTTTTTCTTAGACATTGTTTAAAATTGGTCTTGCTTGTTGAAAATAGTTAGATAGCTTAGTTATAAGTTTAAAATGAATAAAAGAGACGGTACATAAATAAAAAAAAGGAAATAGGGTCATAAAATGAAATTTTATAAAGAATATTTGAAATAGCTTCTAAAGTTTAAAAGAAAAATAGAACTTGAAATATTAAAGATTAGTTTTTGAAAATTTTTTAAACAGCATACTTCAAAATTCATTTAGTTCAGAGAATAAAAAAAATTCAAACTGGAAATTTTTATCTTTTTCTTATTATATTTTTCAATAAAATATTCGAATTATTAAAATATGGTAGTTGCTATTGGAAACTTTTACTTTAATTATCTGTAGGATCTACTTAAGGTAACTTAAAGTACTTCATTTGATTGTGTTTAATGTTTAAATGATAAAATTTCAATATAATATTTATATTTAAAAATTTTAAACTATGATATATAAATTTAAGTTTATCAGAAACAAGTCTATATAAAAAATATCTTTGAAATATAGATTGAATTTATTGTGAAATTTTAACAAAAATATAAAAAAAAAAAAAAGTCAAGAAAAATTTTTATTCTTATTTTTTGTTATAATTTTTCCATAACTGATTAGAAGTTACAGTATAGATCAAAACCTAAATTTAAAATTGTCTATAACTTGCATTTATAAATTATTGCTTTAAATTAAAATATACTTAATAAGTTTATCTCATTATTACTTAGAATTTTTACTTTATTACTTTGATTTATATGAATATAATTAATTGTAATCCTGCTTATTTTGAGTAAATAACATAAACAAACACAATTATAAAAAGAGTAATGTTTACCAACAGCTACTCTTCCTGCAGCATCTGTCGGATTAATCCAGAAAGAAACCCAAGAAGCTCCTACAATCATTGCACTTGGAGCATATATCTGCAATATGAAGTAGCCACGTCGCCGTCTAAGCATAAATCTGACTTTTAAAGCAGAACTGATACCTGTAAGAATAAATAAATTGTAAATTGTTAAAACTATCGATAAGCAGATTTTATAAGATATGCCTTTTCAAGCGATAAAAATTTTTATTATTACCTCCAGCAGGTCCAGTAATAGTAAAATTAGACAGGTTAATATTCAGAAAATCATATTGAGAAGAAGTAACATCGGGAGCTAAGTTAACAGCTGTTTTACCGGGTTTCGTTTTCTTCCATTCATAAATTACGTCTCTCGATGTATAAGCGACTATTAAAATAAACTATGTTACTTAATAGCTCATAACAGACTACTTAAAGAAAATGAATTAAATATATTATTTAAACTAGTCAAATTCAGCAACAATTTACCATCTGTTGATTAAGTATAAATTATGGTTTTAATCTTGATAGTAATCACATTAATGTTCAAAAGAAAAAAGAAAGTCTAGAAGAATTTATTAAATATTATAACAAACCAAACCCAATTCTAAAACTACTCCATCATTCTTGTTATATAAAAATCTAATTTTAAGTTAGCTTAAATTAATAATGTTTGGAATATTCAAAGTGCCCGCATTTATAACTTATTCAGACGAACTTTTTTTTTTAAAAGGTTAAAGAGTCATTGGTACAAGGAAATAGTCTGGAGAAGAGGTCAGATGATATTACCGCCCAACATGGTCTATCTTATTAATTATGAAGATACAGAATAAGTTGAAAAGTCTAGTCGATCTTTTCGTGTCGACTTTGACGTTGATCATCTCCATATCCTCTTAAAATGTTGATGAACTAAAAATAAATGAGGATTGTGTTCGATCGATTTTTAGAATCTCTAAGAAGTGCAATTATAATTGCTTTCGATTTAAAATCGACAAAGCAAGAGAATTTCAAAAATTTTTTAATCACGAATCAATTTAAAAATATTTTAAAAATTATAACGAATAGATAAAGATATATCCTTAGAAATTAATTAAAATAATTCTTATAAAAAAGCTTTCTTAAATTAAAAAAAAAACCTTCATTAAATGAATAAAAGCTGGCAAAAATGAATTTAACAGACAACAGAAGTTTTCAAAGTCTTTCGTTACAGAGATGTAATTTAATAACGAAATTTGACAGGAGCTAATTCAACATCACCTCAAATTATGGCTAATTTAGATAAAAGATGAACAATTTGATTAATCAAATAAAAATTAGTAATAATCTTGCGATGTTCTGAAAATATCATTTGTTAAATTTCTAATTTTATACACTCCTTCAATATTTAATTCGAAAGTCATTAATCGTCTACATGTCGAACCAAATCGCGGATTTTCTTTTTTTTTTTTTAAATATATCTTATACAAATTGACATATTTAATCGGCAAAGAAACAAAATTTTATACTCACAACTACCAATTTCTAACGGACAAGCTTGGATATCCAAAGGATATTTTCTAAGATGCATAGGACAACTCGCTTTAACTGTTAACCTATTTATTAAGATAAAAATATGTTAAACAGCAGTCATAAGTTATAAATATCTGTTAAAGTTATTAAGATTACCTCATGGAATATTGCATTTTTCCATCAGAAGCTATTCTTATGAATTTATTCGGTGCTGATACCTTGTGTAAATAAGAACCTTTTCCATTAAGGAAGAATGTATCTGGAGTCCAAATTTTCTGAAGGAATTTCCAATCCATTGAAAGGACGGTAAATGTCTCGTTTGAAAAAGTAAGGCGTTTATCCCACCAAGTTTGACGAAAATAACAATCTAATGAATAAACCTAAAATGGACAAATATTAGTTTTTAAATTTAGAAAATATAACGAGATAGCTGTTATATTTACCAAACTTACAAAGGAATCATAAACTGAACGTTTCGAATTATCAAGAAAAAAAAATAATATATCAGGCTAACTATTAAATGCCTTTATTCTAAAATTGTTACAGTTTATTGTTTATAAATACTGATATTTAAATAGTTTAATATAATTTAAGACACAGAAACACAAAAATATTTTTATAATATAATTTATTAAATTCGATTAATATATTAAAATTAAATAACCTTTCTTGCATGCCAAATGCATATAATAATTATATATTGAAATATTTATGAGCTCTTGCTTAATTAGATAAATTTTTGATTTTTTTATTACAATAAGTAACTTTATTTTTCTCATCATTTATCAGTCATAATACCTGTAATCTTTTCTTATTAATAATAAATTAAAATTACTGTTATTGCTTGTTAAATAATAAAGTAATATTAAACAAAAAATGAATTTATGAGGAGAATTTCTGATAAGTTAGATATTTGTTACTATAACGAATAGAAAAATTCTTTAGGGTTTAATTTCTTAAAAGAATAGTTTAACAGATTTAAAACTTTTCGGAATTGATGAGATGCCCGCCTAAGGAAATATTGAATCACAAGATAACGCTACTAGCAAAAGTAGAAAACTTTAAACATTTTTGATTGTGTTGCTTTCAGAAAGCTTCGTGACTTAATTCACCAAATATAACTGACTTGTGAGTATAATTTTGTAATTCTGAATATCAAAGACAAGCCTTAAAATATTTTAGCTGATAAGTGAATATAATTTTTGTGAGATGAATGAAAAAAATAGATCTGCGCAGTTTAAAAAAATCTTTCAACGAAATGATACAAATTTATCAGCGCATTTATTGACTATTACTTCTTTTCAAAAGTTGTATTTATTTATGCATTTCAAATAGTTAAATTTTCCTTATCAGTTATAATGATGAATCTATATATAAAATGCTGTATTCGTTTGCCTGTTTGACCTCTCGGGACCAAACTCTATATAGAGACTTCCCTCGACTCTGCTAGATAACCTGGGTTACTCTGGATCGAGATCGCTCTAGAGGTGGGAACGAAAATGTTTTCATTTAAATTTTTGAGTCATGTTCAAATTCGGATAACATCACAATTGCATCGATGTTATGTCAGGATGACGCAACAATAGTGGCATCACAAAATACCGTTGTTATATAACGTCATGATGATGTAATGGTCAGGCCACATCGTAATGATGACATTGTTACATCATTTCTGAGATGATGTGACATCATCGTGATAAGACAATTGATTCTAAATGCTATAATAAATGAATTGTATAGTAAAGATATACTTCTGTATGATTCATCGTAAAGTTACCTATAAAATTTATAAATTCATGGATGTGGGACCGTCTCGTCCCGTTGAACACCATCTTTCAATCTTTGACCTTCCTAGACTACACCATGGATGTTGGCCAATCTGTGGTGGGTTCTTAAAGTGGCCAACGATAAAAGTACACCTTGTGATTCGGTGGCTTAAGATACACTAATTTAACGTATAAATTCATTCTTATTGTTTTAAGTTTTTGTTTCCTATTATTAATAAGTAGTCAGGGTGTTCGATATCGTGATGGAATAAGTACTGTAAAATAAACTGTATTATGTTCTTGAAATTCAATGAGCAAAACTGGGGTACCCTTGACGGAACGAATAGATGACATCATATCTCAATGTCATCACGTAAGCACAGCGATAATATCATTGTGGCATAATATTGATAAATGATCTCGCGATTTTATACTTTAATAAATTCGGAAAGAACAAATGATTTCTACCAGTGGTCAGTTAATCAGACGATATAATAACATTTCAATAAATATGAAGTTTGAAACAACAAATGAAATCAATGCATGAAACAATTTCCAATTAAAAAATTCTTCCTGGGGACAATACAATGAAGATCGATATGGAATCAATTTTCGGTAAGCATAGTACCCAATATCACAGCATTACGAATTTCAATGTTCCTCCAAGTAAATTTTTTTCAAATCGAAGAGCGGAAATACGTATTGATTCACAAGTTCGTGAACTTTCTGGAAATTATGAGGGTTGTATTAAAGAGCAGCTGAATGAGTTAAACTATAAAAGAAATCAACATGCAAATAATGAAAACCAAGTTTTTTCTAATATACTATATATGTTTTCACATTATGCCCAGGAAACACCGGGCACATTTTGATAATAAAATTATAAAGATCGATAATTATACATTAGTACAATATTTTATGGTTATAAAATTCAGAAATTGCACCGTGTTTTGATCTCTCTCAAGAATGTAAAAATCGCTTCTCACAAACGATAAAATTAGATGACATGAACTTCAATGATTGAGTTTCTACTAATCATATATACATTCATACCAAGAGTTCATCAATTTATCAGCTGAAATAACTGTCGAAATTAATTTTTTTTATTTTGTTTTAGTGGTAACTCTTTAGCTTATTATATAAAATCGAAAATGGAATAAATATTAGTTTCATCGTTTTTAAATTGTTTGATGGGAATGTTATAGAAACTTAAAATAAAATACTTTCTAGTAAAAATATTTATATATAGCATTAATACTATTTAGATTTATACTGAAGTTTAATGCATATTATTTAAAAATATCATGTATCTCATATTACGAAAGCTATTTTAAGATTTATTGTCTACATGTTCTAAATAACATAGCGTATAGATTTATTAAGTTGTAACATATATTGGAAATCCAAAAAATTTTAAATATTTTACAGAATTGCTTTATTAGATCGGTATGAATATAATAAATCATTAAAGAGTTTTTAAATATTGCTTCAATAATTTATTACATTCATGATTTTCATGGTGGCATTTTTGACATTTATTTCTGGCCTTTGTTTTTATATTATACAGTAGAACCCCGTTTATACGTTTTTGAAGGGAATTGATAAAAATTATGTACAAGTGAGATTAACGTTAAAATGAAA
>WUQG02425348.1:0-14797 GCA_011317285.2 Androctonus mauritanicus | reverse complement strand
AAAGTCTTCTCATTAAAACAAATATTGAAAAATTTAAAATTAAAAATCTATAAAACTCTAATAGCATCCATGATTACATTTGGATGTGAATCTGGACAACAAATAGAAAGAAGATTAAGATCATTCAGTTGTGAAGATGTTATACTGTCTGTTCCCCATCTTCTCCAATCCCTTTAATATCAACTTTTACTCCACTTGGTGACAAATATCTACTGGTCTATTTCTCTCCAATTTTCTACTCAGAATCTGGTATACATGTCTTTGTTCTGTTCTTGCAGAATGTCCAGCCTATCTTAATCTTCTTATTTTTATGATCTGTATTTTTGAGCATGTTTATAATGGAGTTCTTTATTGTGAAATATTCTCCATTCCCTTGTTTCATCATCTTACTTTGGGATAAAAATTTTTCTTAAAATTTTAATTTCAAATGATCTTAATCTTCTTTCTATTTGTTGTCCAGATTCACATCCAAATGTAATTATGGATGCTATTAGAGTTCTATAGATTTTTAATTTTAAATTTTTCAATATTTGTTTTAATGAGAAGACTTTCTGGAGTGAGTAATAGCAAGAATTTCCACTATATAGTCCTAGGTAATTTTATTTTATTTTTTGTAGAAGAGGTGATCAGAACACATAAATACTAATTTCCTAAGAATGACAATAATTTAAATTTTCTGCAGCAACTTATGTTATATTCAAGATGCTTGTGTATAATTTTATAATCTCTTTAAATAAAAAGACTATGAGACTATGAAATTAATACATAAACATATAGAGAAATCTATAATCAATAATCAAAGCAAATTAAACTCCTATTGAAAATAATGTAGAATAAATTATAATTTTAATTAATTAATTTAATTTGATAGTAATTATTAAAATTACAATTATTTTTCATAATAAATTATTTCCATTAGGAATCATTTGGTTTGTTTTGGTCATTGAAAAGATTATGATTGTCAGTTTACTATTAATCCTTAAGTATTATATTAGTTTCATAGAATGAAATAAGTAAATAGTTTTCATTTCTGTTATTTATAATAAAGTCAATCTTGAATCTTCCTGTAGGTTATATACCACTGATTTAAATTTTTAAATGTAGCAGGTTAATAAAACTACATATTCCATTTTATAAATATATTTTGCTACTTTACTTTAAAAAGCTAATGAAAATTAAAAAATGAATACTATTATATATAAATTTTTTTTACTATATATTTGAAGAAGATTCACCTAAATTTACAGCATGAAATATACAAATCTATAATCCTAAATATACATTTAAACCTATCTAATAAAATTTTTCTCTTATATTTGTTAATTTTTTCAAATCAATATAAATTTAATAAACTAGTTTTCCTTAAATTATTATTAGATAAAACGACAAAAAAAAAAATAAAAAATATTGAAGCTGTTAACTTTATTTTTTCTTGTTATGGCTATTTTTGTATTTGATTTGTATGCACATTGATCTACATTGGAAGAGATAAAGAAAAATCAAAAACCATTTTACTTTGTGATAAAAAATTAATGTCTATGAGTAAAATTTTTGAGATATTTTTACTTTTACAAGTATGAAAAGACCTTGTATTATAAAGTATTATTTTTATTTGAATTTCAAATCCCTGTATAAAAAAAAATTTTTTTTTTTTTAATTTTTAATATACAGTATAGTAATTCAAACTTTCAGTTTAATTATTTAAAAACCATTAAAATTTATTTTATTTAGAAAGTTATATTTTATGATATGCTTTCCTTTCAATCTTATATGCAATATAGCAAATTTGCTTATTAAATGAATAAAAACAATCAAAAATAATAATTTATAAAATTATAGAAAACAAAATTTTTATTGATTTGTAAGCATAAACATGTTATGTAGCAATATATAATTCTTTTATTAAAAAAAAAAATTATAAGTTATAACGCAAAGATCAAAATTTAGATCAAACACGCTCTATGCTATTTATAATGTTTATTAAACAAAACATTGTTAAATTAATAAATTTATTAACAGTTGTGAATCATCAATTGATATATTATATACTTCAATATATATCTCAGAACAATTTAATCTATTAAAAAATATAACGGTTCATTAACTCATATCCTACAATCAGACATCATTGATGTCTAGCTTTAAGTACTGTACCAGTATCACAAACAATAAAATATCATTCTTACCTCATTTAAATTAACTTTGGCAGGAAGACAGCGAATCTTTTATTACAGTTATATACTTCTGTGTCGGTGCGTTGATCCTTCAAGGTCTACAGACTTGACCAACTCCCGCCTCGTTTGACATCTGTTAACCATTAACGACTTCAAAGTAGGACAGAATGTATGTTATGTCCAAACTTTTGATTTTTTTTTTGCCCACCCGTAGTTATCGACTGTACTTTTGTTAACGTCAGGCAGTTAAAAGCCTCCTAGATCGATAGACACGGACAACTGTATCGCCGATATATTGCTTATAACGAAAAGACAATTTTTTTCTGTTAAGTTTTCACCGGTAATATCATTTCCTTCGTTCCATTTATTCTTTTAAATAAAATTTTTATAATTAAAAAAAAGCGATATTATTAATCTTTACCACTGAGTGGCGCTCCTAAATTTAGGTCACGTCGGGTTCCGCTATTCATAGCGCAACGAATGCGGAGTACGTTATTCACACACTAAAAAAAAATCCCATTAGAGAACTTCAATTTGTTTTCAAGGTTATTAGAGGAAAAACAGATCCGTAAGGGAAGTAATACTGTACATTCGATAATTAAAAATATCTAAAAAAAAAAAAAAAAAATTGTTTTTGCGTTTCAATAAAACGGATCGATCAAAATTTTTTCCTCTCTCGTTATGAATAAAAAATAAATAAATTTATTGCATTTATATCGCAATAAAATATATTTATATAATATTTAATATATCCGGTGTTTTTATAAATACTTAAACTAGTTTATTTTATATTTATAAGCGGTTTTAGACGGTTTAAAAATGAAGAATTAACCGGAAACATTAACTAAAAAAAATTTTTAATAGTTTAATTATATTTGCTCTATATACCGAATATATATTCTTTTGTGCTAAAAATTATTTATTGTAATTAGTAAAAAGTATAAACAAAAAACTTTTTGTCTTTCATACTAAAAATTAAATAAACCTAATTAAATTCTTTAGACAAAACAAAACTTTTTAATTAATAAATTAGCTAGTCGATAAATGTGAAGAATAAAATTTTTACTTCAAATTTTTTTTTGTATTTGCATATTTATTATATGAATGATGATTATGTTTTAATTAAAATAAAGTTGTGTGAAAGTTATTAATAATAAATATAATAACTACAATTTTTAAAATACAAATTTTGAAGCGAATTGTCTCTACTTTTGAAACGATTTTGATTAATATTTGAGCTGTTGCAAATAAGAGTGGTTTAAGTCCTTTATTTTATCGAGTTAATAATGATATTAGTTAGAATTCGATGTGATCTTTTTCTTTTTAAACAATCTGCAGTCTGACCTTCAAAATCGCCATGATTTTGTTAATAAATAATTAGCTTGTATACGAAATTGCAAAAAAAAAAAAAAATAATAATAATAATAATTTAAAGTGATTTAAGTCCATTTTTGAAAATTCTAAAAAATTGATACATAATATGTTATATAGTAAAATGTAGATGCCAGATTTACTTTATGCATTACTTCTTTGTTATAAAAATCAATTGTGAGTATAGAAAACAAAAAAATAAATAAAAATTTAGGGATTTTTCCCTTATAGAAAATGCTCATAAAATAAGTACGTCGAGAAAAACTAAGAAACTTTAATAACATTGTGCTAATTGGTCTTATATAAAAATATATAAGACCAATTTTGGCACATAAATACTAGTGGCGGACCTATAGTTATCGAGATCCAGTCTCCGTGGGGCCTCCCTAATCGGAATGATCACCATACAAAATATCAACACAAATATATAATTAACACTTATTTAATCAAAATTAAATAGTTAAAATGATTTGGAAAACTATCATAAGACTAAAGAAAAAACAACTTACATCTAGCAAACAAACATAAACTTTTAAACATAAACACGGCACATTTATACGTAATCATACTCTCAGAATACAAAGTCCCTTTTTTATATTCCTACATATATATATAACATATATAACTTAAAGAACCTTAAGTTTTATAAGCTTAAGGAACCTTAAGTTATATATAACATATATAACTTAAGGTTCTTCGGAGACCCCTGATCAGAGGCCAGGGGGTCTGCCCTCTTCGCCCCCCTTGGTACGCCACTGATAAATACAAGGACATGATGGAGTTATTACAGTTTATACCTCCTGCACATCACGATTATTTCAAAACTATCGCACATATTCAAGATGAAGTCTAGAAGAGAAGAATGAATTATAGATTACCAACAATAATCTGAATTTGATCTCTTAAAAAATGAATGGATATTTACCTCTATGAAACAAAAATATATTATTTTCTTGTTAGTATTATCATTTTTTACAGTTTCTGTGATTAAGTTTTTTGTAAAAATCATTAAAAAAATTTATCGTAAAAATATAATAAATAAAAGAATCACAAAACAATGATATTGAGTTTATCTGATAAAATTTTACACATAACATGTAATTAAAAATAATAGTACTGTACTGTATGTTAATAACAAAAAATGGATTTTGCCTTTTCAGAAATAAAAAACTTATTTAATTATTTTTAAAAGTGGTTTAAGTCCTTTTTTAGCTAACAAAATGTCATTTTTTTCGAATAATGTTTATAAAATTGATTACGTAAGAAATTTAGACATACAGTTGACTCCCGATTTACCGAGTGTGGTTTAACCGGTATTCGGCAAAAAACGAAAAGATTTACATCTATCGCAAGAATCATCAGCAGGCACGCGAATTTGAACTGTCAGATTGTTCAAGTTCTTTTGCGTACGTATTTCTTTTTTTATTTGTTGATACAGTTGATTTGAAACTTTTATATTAAAGCACAGTTCCTGAAAATACAGTGCAAGTAAATTGATATGCAGCATATTTCTATTCATTATACTGTATAGTGGTTATTTGACAGGATTAGAAGTGAGCATCCAAGGACAGTAAAGATTACAAATATTACAAGTAAAATACAAGAAAGTAGACTGACTTGTGAGATGTGTTAGCCATGTAATGAGAAGAGACGAGGACTACACTGGCAAAAGACTTATGAACATGAAAGTTGAAGGAAGGAGGAAAAGAGGACGACCCAAGAGAAGATGGCAAGATATTGTAGTCGAAGATCTGAGATCAAAGAGTCTCAGAATCGACAAAGGACAGAGCGCAATGGAGAAAACTCATCAAAAACAGCGACCCCATGTAGAAATGGGAAAAGCTCAAGATGAAGAAAAAAGTGGTTATTTATCTTTCTCCTTTTTTTCCCTTGCCTTTGGATTAACTGTTATTTTTGAGTTAACCGTGAATATCTTCCCCTCTATTACCCCGGTAAATCGGGAGTCAACTGTATTTAAAATTAGAAAAACCTGATACCAACATATCAGCTATCGATATTTTTGAATCAATACAAATGCAAATCCTTAAATATCTCGATTTAAAAATAAATGGACTTAAACCACTTTCGTTTGAATGGTTCATTTATAATAAATTTCCAAATTATTTTATACTGAATTAAATTATAGAATGTAAAATTTTGGCAAGTTAAATATTGTACTGAAATTTTATGCACTAAATTATTATTTTAACGTAATATATACGTAAACTAACTCTTTTTAATTATAAAAATAAATTTAATATTGTTAATTAACAGTTATTTTAGCTTTTAATTAATAAGTAATCATTATTGAAGGAGAAAAGAATATATAGCTTACAACTAAATCTGTATTTCAGTCTTCTATAAAAAAAATTGTTAATATTAATTAAAAATGGATTTAAAAAATTAAAAAAATATATATAAGAGAGTTTGTCATCATATAACAATGATCAGAACACAAACGGTAAAGAAAAAAAATTTCGTAGCAGAGCGTGGTTTCGATCCACGGACCTCTGGGTTATGGGCCCAGCACGCTTCCACTGCGCCACTCTGCTTCTGAGTGAACAAGCTTTCTATCTGACTATTTAAAGTTAAGCGATATTAAAATGACAATTTTTTTGTAATGATTTCTATGTCTATTAAATTTTAGAAGTGAAAACATAATTTTATATTCAGAAAATTATAAATTATGCCATTATTATTCTACTCAAATATTATACTTGTATTATAATAATTACATTTAATTTATAAATTTGTTTTATAATTTATTCGGTTTTTTATTGCATAGAATTCTCTTATTATATAAATTAATCTCTATTTTAATTGTTTTAATT
Source organism: Androctonus mauritanicus (assembly GCA_011317285.2). Lineage (NCBI taxonomy): Eukaryota > Metazoa > Arthropoda > Arachnida > Scorpiones > Buthidae > Androctonus > Androctonus mauritanicus. Next base: position 8,421 of record WUQG02425348.1, on the reverse strand, counting down.
CTCAAATATGGTTTTAAAAAGAATAGAAATTTAGGTTATCGTAATGATTTATTATAACAACTTGAAGTTTACTAAATTTGCGTCCTACTCACTGAAAAAGTATTTTTCTATATTATCGTATATGGAAATTGAATATTAAAGAATTTCAGCTTTACAGTACGGTGGAAAAAATATATTCTTAAATTAAAAAACTTAAAAAGTAATAAACATTCTGAAAATATAAAAAAAGATGTTTAAATTTGAATGAATCACATTTTTGCTTCACTAGATCATAATTATTGTCTTTTTTCTAATAAGTGTTTATATGGAAGTTATACGTTATAACTACGAAAAAATTTTGATAGAACGAACCCAAAAATAAAACTTTCTAACTACAATCAAGATCAATAAAATATTACGTCATCGATTTTACTTTCGCTCACATTTTATATTTTAGTTGCGCCATCTGTTATGAGATTTGATCATTAAATTTATGTATTAAATATTAATAAAAATGATGTTATGGCAAGGACATATCCAAGTAATGGCTACTGAGAGGATGTTAATGACAAATTTTTGTCGATAAGTATTGAATTTCAACTGGCTGAAATTTATTATATGATGACGACAATCGTTTCTTTTACACAAAAATATAACGATTTTTTTTTAAACCTTATTTTTCATTGAATAGCTAAGAAAAAGATTTCAAAAACACACTTCATACAATTCATGATTTAATTAATTAAAAATTATATATTTTTAAATTGAAAAAAAATATTTCCCTTCAAAAAACCAAATTTAACTCTTCATTATATCTATGATGATGGCGAAATTCTAATACTCATTAAAACAAGCAGTCCATCTCGCTCTTTAGCTATATATTTTTCAAATATTTAAAATATTACATATGTAAATTAATTTATTTCTAATTGTAAGATGATAGTGTTTAGCCACTATATTTGGTATATTATTTCGCTTCGCTTGCAATGTTATTTTTTTTATAATATATGTATAATTCTTCAATAAATGTGTTTGCGTTTTAACAAATCAAAATGTTTACACATTTAAACAAAATTAAAGATAAAACGTAATTTTTTGTTATTTTTCGTATTATTTTTATGTCAATAAAACTTCATTTCAAGTGTTAACTATAAACAACTTTTCACTAATATTGCCACTGCATAAAAGTGCTCATTTGCACGACGGCGCCGATTAGGCTTGGCGCGGACCTGTTCGGAATAAATTAAATAATTCACCAAAACAGAAAGATTGAACCTGAACAGAGATTATTTGGAAAATTATATCGTAAAAATAAATAAAATTTTTCAGAAAATATTTGCATTTTTCCAACATATAATGAATTTAAAAATAAAATGCTGAATATTAAGTCAAAAATTCAAACATGAATAATATAATCTAAGATTAACGAGCAAGCCTAAATATTGCGTTATATTGTATTATATGCATAATATTTTTGATTTACTTTCCAAAATAAACTTATAAGATCGGCATGCTATCTGTTTATCTATGCCTCTGTGGTTGAGGTAAAACAAGAGTAAAAATTATCTACTATCTGATCGACGCGTCGTAAAATGCAACTAAAGAAGTTTCTCTTTTTCTTCTAGTTTCTTATCATCCTTTCTTTTTTTTTTTCCTTTTTGTAAAAAGTCAAAGCTATAGGTGGACCCCTTCTCACTCTCAAGAGAGTACCAAGGAGCCCAAAAGTTGTGTTTATAAGTATTTTTCTACACCCAGAAATAGGTTTATAATTTATTAAAATGTGTATTTTGTGTGTGTAAAAAAATTATGATGTTTAGAAGACATAACCAAAAGAAGAGAAAGCAGACTCAAGCCCCCAGGAGAGAATTAAAATCCAAACAGAAAACAAACAAGACACAAGGATCCCAACCGGGGGAAAAGAAAGGAGACACAAGAACCCAGGCGAAAGCCATCCTTTCTTCTAGTAGAACCATTTCAATCTTCTCTTTTGCTATTTTATATTCTTTCTCGTTATTTTCATATCTAAACTTCTGAATTCACTCCACTGTTCTTTCATTTTTCTCAGTCTGACTGTTGTGTCTTACAAATAATACCTTTTCGAACTACTGATTTTACTTGTTAATAGATTCTCCATAAAACTCTCAAGCATGTACTAATACTATATTATTAAATGCATTAAAGATGATGCTGATGTAGGCCATCTTTTTATCCTACACTTTATGAGTATTTCAGAAGTTTGATTTGCTCCATTTAAAAATGGGATGCATCAAATTTCTGAGATACTCCTTTGATATAAGTTTAAACTAATTAACGGATTTTTATGAAATTTAACAGGATGATGACATATCGATTAATCCTCTAGTTTAAGTCATTTAAAAAAATACATTCAAACTTCTGTAATTTAGTCCTTAATGACTTTTTAGCGGGATTTATAAATTCCATTACATAACAGTTTTAATTTTTAGAATCTCTTCTTTTCTATTGTCTTAAAATTTTAACTCTCTCTTTCTCTTCAATATCACAATTACGATTTTAATTTGGCATGGATTTTTGCTAGACTTCATTATGTTGATTTCGTTTCATTCTATGTTTAATTAAATTATAAAAGGGGAAAATAATTTCTCACGTAAAAGTAAATTATTATATATAATTATCATCAATAGTATGTACATTCATCTATCCCAAACAATAACAAACATAAAAGTTCTTCCCTTTTCATAAATCGTAATATAATTTATGGAGGACCTCTTTCCAACTACATTATTGATTTTTGATTTTTATGAAATTCAGTAAACTTATCAGACCATTATAATCGATTAGAAATAAGATTAAATAAGCTTGCAGTTTCATTTAATCGTTTAAAAATAGGAAATGTTAAAACTTTTTAAGTTTTTCTCCTAATGAAGGTGATATGATTGGATTATCAAATAGTCCACCCTTCCATTCCTTCTTCAGAATGATAACATATTTTGATACTTTTAATTTTGATCAAACAAATTAAATTCTGACATTCAATTCGTATATAGTGCTCACAGTACTCATAAATGAGCATTAAAGATGAATTAATGGCATAGTATATATGAATAGCATCATAACTGGCATTTAATATGAACTGTTTGGTAATAGGCTATAGTTCATTTTTAATCAAATCAATAGAATTTTCAAGAATATTTTTTTAAAATAGGTATTTTTCAATAATTGATTATTGTTTACTTTAAGTTAAAGAAAAAAAAATATCTTAGAGTAACTCTTTAAATAATTAATAAATTTTTAATAATTTTGAATAACATAATACCGCATGAAAAAACAGCGCACTCTAGAATTTATAATTTATTTATAAATATATAAATTCTTAATAAAACAGTATGAAATTGTTTAAATAAAAATAATTATTATTCGCTTATATTTTATTTTTATATTTTGTATTAAAACTTATTAAATAATATAATTTTAATGAAACATAAATTTTAAGTTTTAAAGAAAAATTTTTCTAAATAAAATACAGTATAATTAAAACAACTTTTTTGTTTTTTATCTTTAATATTTTTTTAAGTTAAAAATATTCTAATCCGTCTTTAGACGCAATTAAAATTTTAAATCATTCACTGTTTAATTTAAACTTATAAAATGTTTTATAAATGTAGATATGTAATTAAACTATTAAAATAAAAATTAACCATTTTATTTATTTAATGGCAAATGTTAAAAAACGCATGTTATCATGTAACAACATCTCTGATTGGTTGATTATATTTCGCGCTAAAAGTAACGGAATTTGTGGCGGAATTTTAAAATTAATTAATAGTAGAATGGTTAGTATAATTGCTTACTTTTACAAGTAAATCAATAAATACAATGTTTAAATAATTAAATATTTATTTCTTAATTATATTTATATGGTTTATATATAGTCATTCGTTAGAACGGAATAAATTATCATTATTTCAATAGATAATTTTTTAATATATAGGTTAAAAAATTTAATTAATTGAAATTAATTCATCTTTAATATGATTACTATCATGAAATATTTATATATAAAATATTTAACATACATTGGTAGCTGTAGATTGAAATGTAATTACAGAATTAATTAAAAATAAAAATGAACAGCTTCTTGGTAAATTTGTATACCACGTGCATCAACTTAGATTAGTCAAGATTTCTTAGTCATTATATTAATAATAGGATTTTTAAAATAAAAATATATATATATAAATTGGCATATATCATTATAAAAGACACAAACGTTTATGTGTTTTTTATAATGATATATGTCAAGATGCGTATAATTTTATAATCCTACATAATGTAAAATAAAACAGCTAATGAAAGTAATAAATTAAAGCGATACAACTTGCTTATAACTCCTATTATTGAAAAAACCAAGCACTTTCAGCAAGTATAACAACGTTTTACCTAAATAAACATTGTTATACTTGCTGAAAGTGCTTGGTTTTTTCACTAATGAAAGTAACTTAAAAGTTATCGTATTTCAAAATTATTCTTTCATTGCAATAATTAAAATGTAAAATTAATATTAAATATAATATTTATATTTCCTGTATTAGAATTTTATATTATAATGTAACCAAAATAGTTTAATTTGTAATTATATAAACAATATTAAATATTTATTCATAGGATAAATTCCAAGAGAATCAATGGGAAAATAATGAGATTGATAAAAACAAACTTCGTCATAGACTTTCAGATGCTAGATGGAGAGCAAATCTTGCAAATTGTTATTCTGACTTGAAAAAACTTTTAGGAAATAAAGATGTATTACATCCAAGAAAAGCAACTAAGGTATTTTACAGCTTTTTATTTTATATTTAAATAAAATAAAATTTTTTGATTTAATCAAAAATTATCACTATTAAATCAAAATATAATGTATTTTTATTTAACATAATATTATACAAAAGTTTTATATGGTTAATTAATGAAAAAGGGGAAAATACATTATACTATATTCTGATTTCTCATTTATCTGAACTTAATTTATTCTTTGAAAATGTCTTGTAAAATGAAAACTCATATTGAAAATTAAAGTTCTTTTACTTCATATATTATAATCTTTGATTATTTTCAGAACTCAAAATTTACACTCAAAATACTTAATTCATTTTAATACAGCACAAATAGTTTATAAATATAAAAACAGTCATTATAAAGTATTTAAAAAGCATGATTAAAATTATCAGTAAATGCATAAACATTAGGCAATATCCTGACTTTTTATTATGTGCATTTGATAGTTCTGTTCAATAGTTTCATTGTTATAATCATTATACTATGCATAAACATTATACATTTAAAACATGTTCATCATTTAAGCTATTTGTAAAATAAAATGTAATGAGAAATAAGAAGCAGTTCCTCAATTTTTTAATTTAAAAATAAGCTACATTGATCTTATTCACATGTTTCATTAAAAGTGCTTATAGTAGTACATAATTGATGTATTTAAAATTATATTACAAAAGATATTGTAACATTCATAGTTATGAACTGGACAAACTCATTTTGTAACAATGAAAATTTCCTTATTTTCAGAAATAATAGATAGAAATTAGTTCATCTCATAATAGAAAAACTTTGTAAAGCAATTGCATTTATAACAAAAGAAAACTGTATTAATATTTTTTAAAATTTATTTAAAAAATAATTAAACAATTATCTATAAAGTAATTAATTGTAATGTATGAAAAATCAAACCATTTTATTAAAACCAATTTTATTAAATCTATATATGTATAAAGAAAAATATTTTTAGTCTAGTCTGTCAACATTTTTAAAAATAAAGTTCTCATTATTTTTTAAAATAAAGCTATATGTTCTATTGCAAGAATTTTTTCTGAAACTGATAATGGTTATAGTCCAAAAGCATATACATGGTTATTCAAAAAGAACTCTCTGGTTTCATTATTTTATTGTGAAGAACATATGGAACATATGGTCATTTTATGGGTGTATATCTGTGCCTGATATCCACAAGTTTTTATTTGAATAGTCATGCACCACTGGTTTCCATACTTTGCCTCTAGGAGAATGCAATACAACATTGCAGCATCTGGAGAGGAGAATGCATTCTGGGTCATGCAGTTCCATGAAACAAAGTCTGTTATGACATATGACAACAGTGGACAACAAAATTTCAGAAAGAGCCACCACCAGAGAAAAGTATTTATAAGTGATACAAACAGTTTATGGCTACAGGTTGTCTATGCAAAGGGAAATCCAATGACCAACCATCAGTGTCAAAAAAGACTGTGAACTGGATCCATGAAGCTTTCCAATGAAGCCCACAGAAATCAACAAATCGAGCAAGTTGAGAGCTTAAAGTGTCGCAGACAACTGTCTGGAGAATTGTCTGAAAGCATCTGTGAATAAAACCATACCACTTGCAATTGTTGCAAGTGCTGATTCCTAAATATTATATCCAGCAGATGCATCGTCAAAGTGCGCTCGTTATTAACATTATCTTGTTGATGAAGCCATTTTGATCCAATCTTTCCTGGAAATCGGTGCAAAATACATAAGTTGCATTTTCGCCGATTTCCAGGAAAGAGTGGAACAAGATGGCTTCATTAACAAGATAATGTTTAGTGATGAGTGCATTTTTCACCTTAGTGGTAAAGTCAGTTGACATAACATTAGAATTTGGAGCTCTGAAAATCTGCATTAGACTCACCAACATGTATGTAATTCACATAAAGTAAATGTTTTCTGTGTAATGTCAAAAACTAAAGTGTATGGCCCATTCTTCTTTATGGAAGACATAGTCACAGGCATCTTATACTTTGATATGTTACATCTGTGGCTCATGTTTCAGTTACAAGCTGAGAGCAATGATTTCATTTGCCAACAGGATGAAGCCCCTCCACACTTCTACCATTCAGTATGAGTATGTCTCACAAGGGGAGGACCAGGGACGTAACCAGCTTTTTTTTTTGGATGGGCCAAGAGTGGGCCATACCGATGTACATTTTAAGCTCCATATAACCCAAGATGCCTTGAGTTCCGTAAAAATTACAATGTAAAACCACAAGTATTTAATCCCACATAATTCAAAATGCTTTGAGTTCCATGATGATAAAACCAGATAATAAACCGCTTTGAGTTCCATGATAACTGTTTTTAGAATTTAGATACACAAGTAGTTGTGCACGTGTTGTTAAAAGACAAGACTTTATGGAGAGTAGTGGGACATGTGCTTTGCGCAGTCGCAGTAGGTAGCTACTGCGCAAAGTATTGTTGCGGACGTTTCAGCTTCACTGTTTTTGCGGAGTTGGATTTCCTCTAGTCTTCTTAATATTAATTCAACGATAGGGATTTTGCCGCCCCTAGCAAACTGCCGCCCGGGGCGGGCGCCCCTTTGCCCCCTATGCGACGCCACTGCAGAAGAGTGTATTTATAGTAACAAATACAGTTGTTTGCTATATGCTCTCTGCTTTTTTCTCTCATTTTGTTTAATTGTTGAGTGCTGGCTGTCGAAGAACATTTTCCTGTATGCGCTTTATTAAATCATATTTACGTAACAGAATGCTTGATGATTGGTTAAGCAATTTAGCAATCATGTTCATCGAGAGAAAAATCGCAAAAGCTCTCGATTTAGACAAACTAATTGATCGTTTTGCATCATTAAATAAAAATCAGCGCATAATTTTGTATTAAGTTGATATCAAATAAACACTTATACTTATGTGAGGTTCCGGAGACCTCAGGAAGAACTCACTCAAATTGAAAAAAAAATATTTTGTAATAATCTAAAATCTAATTTAAAAAAATGTTAAATATAAAAATTTAATTTAAATGCAATTGTTAAATTCGATAAATTTTTATCAGTTGTTAATTATCATTCTTAAAGGAACTACCCGTTAGTTCCGTGTCAAATTACCGTGGGAAATTTCCTCGTTATGAATATAAAATAAATAAAGGAAATTAATCATCAATCGAGAGAGACGAGTTGAGTTGTTGGTGAGAGGTGAAGACAAAGCAGAGTAAAATTTGTTAAAAAACGAAGAATAACAGCAACGATGTAGGATTAATAGACGGGAAGATAGCTCGTCCCGTCGGGGACGACGACTGAGACGACATGGCGGACGATGGACGACGATAGATGACGACAACGATGACAACGATGTGACAGTGAACTGAACAGTGTGTATAAAAGAACATTGTGAACATTTGAACGTGTAACGTGTATTTGGAAGACCGTCATTCGGATAATGTAACTAATATACTTATGACAGAACCTCTCTCAGGTACAGTAGCGTTCGCAGGATTTTGTCAAGGGGGGTTTATTTTGAAATTTGTTACATTTCATCACTAAGGCTTCCTCTAGTTTTACAAGTATTACTACTACAACTATCTTCACCACCACTACTATTAATACTACTATATTAATTCTGCTACTTGTAACTTTCCAGTTTTCAT
>WUQG02425337.1:0-14798 GCA_011317285.2 Androctonus mauritanicus | reverse complement strand
TACTTTTGTAATTCATTCTTCAGTATAGGCAGTACTTTTGTAATTCATTCTTCAGTATAGACAGTTCTTTTGTAATTCATTCTTCAGTTTGCAGACAGATACTGTAGCCTACAGTTGGGACATTACAGTGAATGAAGAAAGTAGGAGTGTTTTTGCATGGGGTGAACAATGCAGTACACTACTGTACAGTAGTTGCGTATGAAGGCTTGATCTATGAATGTAGCGTTACATCCAAAAAGCAAACTACAATTTGATTCTTTCTTTATGCCAAAATAACTGTATTTGCCCATCATTGTTAATTAAACTTCTTAATTTTAAGTTTTAGTGTATTTTTCAACATGTAAAGTTAAAGTAAAAAGTTTCATTTTAACGTTAATCTCACTTGTACATAATTTTTATCAATTGCTTTCAAAAACGTATAAACGGGGTTCTACTGTATTATAATAAAAATTCAATAAGAATTTCTGATTTTAATGTTTCTTTCTTTCTATAATGCCTATACTCTACAAACAAATACAGTAAACATTTAAGAGTAGCAATTATTCTAAACTGCTTCAAAGATATATATTTTTTTTATTCTAAACCATAGAAATTACTATAAAAGTTGAATTTGAATAGTGTCATAAAGAGTTATTGTTGAAAGAAAAATCTCTTAAAGTCGTATGATTTTAAATTCTTTTAACAGGAATGCCAAACTTTATTACAAAGAATCGCTTTAGCAATAAGAACAAAAAAAATGCAAAGATTTATAGTAAAATCAAGCAAAGTAGAATAGAATCGATAATAAATATGTGTAATGTTACCAACCATCATCTAAAAGAATAATAAAAATCACTTAAATAAAAAAAAAGAAATCAACTATATCAAAAGTGATGGAAGAACAGTAATAAATTTTAAAATATATTTATTTTTTCTGTCGCTGGAAAGGTTTAAAACAGTATAAATACTAACTATCGGAGTAAAAGTACAGATATATGTGAAAAGAAAAGATTTAAACGGACATCAAACAAACATTTTTACATAAAGCAAAGTTTTGATATCATGTTTTGTTGACTGAACAATAAAATATATAAAAATCATCGTTTCATATCATCCAGTGTCGTGTATCAGACTCTTTTAAAGTTTGAATATGATATTTTTTGAATAAGATACTTTTGGATAAAGGAGAAAACTCACTGCATGAAATTGCATTGTTCATGATTTGGTAGAGGAAATGCCATTTAAATATTTATATAGCAGAACGACACTATAACTACATGCAAGTAGAGATTCAAAAGGAATGTGACTGTTGTGATCGTTCACTTCTTCAGTTTATAACGAATCCCACAATATAAATGCACTATTTTTATTTTTAAAACTAAGCAATGTTGTTTAAAACGAAAGTAAAGCAAAACTTTTGAAAATATGAGATGTAAATAATTTATTATCCTTCTTATTTTTAATATAAAAACCTTATTCAACTTATTTTTTTTAATAATTTTTATTAAACATATGGAATTCCTACGTTTAAAATACATTAAAAATAATAAAAAGTTCTAGAGAGAACTAAAATTATTTTTCGTTTATTTATCATTTGGAGTCCATTGGTTTTGCGTTTCTAATGTTATTAGCATAGATGTCACGATGACCCAGTCCCCAAAATTTCATCGTAACGCCTCACAACGTCATAACAACATTATATAATAGCGTACTTAGTAGGCACTTTGTTAAGAAATCGAGTAAGCCACATGTTATCTCTACACTGCTAACACTTAGCTCCATCTATTGACACTAATATAGACTAGGATTGAAATAAAAAAGAAATTCTGTCCTGCAAGATTAAAGGATGCGGCTTATGTCCTGTAATGGCAAAAGATTGCCACCAAATTTCATGAAAATCCACTTACTAGTTCAAAAGTTATTAGTGGTAGACACACAGACATCAGACAGACATTAGCCCTATCCTATAAGTCTGCATTTTCTTCGGAAAGTGTGCTAAAAATAGTTTTAAACAATAAATCTAATAGAATTTTAACAGTTCAAATATTTTAAAACTAATTATTGAATCTTTGGTAGTTTTACTAATTCGGTACATATAAGTATATTAAACGTTTGAATTTATCTAATAACTACAATTGATCAAAATATTAAAAGAAAGAACAATTAACAAAAGAGCACTTAAGTTAGACATGAATGAATATCATTAATTAGATACAAACGAAGTTCACTTAAACATGAACATAACAATATGAAGACAAAATGAATAAATATATAAAAAATAACAGATAATTCACATAATTATATTTAAACTTAACAATTAGATAAGACCACTAAATATGATAACCTAGAGATATACCACTAAAAATCAATATTTAGCATTTATTCCAAGTTTTCTGATATCAATAAAACATATTGGAATCGATAAATGAATTTAAATGAAGTTAATGAAATTTGATTTAATTAATTATCAATTAAAATTCATTGGAATTCTTCCACGAAAATAATTTTTACAAAATTCATTGTACTATTATTAAGCAGGTAAAATTGTTACAAACTTTAAAGAATAATTATGTTAATATCTTTAATTTTGTTTTTTTTTTCGAAAGATAATGCGGACAAATTAAAATTAATTAATTTAAAAAGGATTACATAACATAATATATTCTTTAATTAGCGAAAAATTTCACTAATTAAAGAATAATTTTTTTTATTTTTTTTATTTTTTTTTTAATACTTTCTCTTCTCTTCGTTTAGGAAATAACAAAAGGAAGCGTGTTAGATTTTTAAAAATATGGAGATTTTTTTCTTTTTTATGAAAAAAAATTTTATTGAATTTACAACAAAAAAAAAATTAATCTTAATTCAATAATTAGAAATTGCAAAAGATTTTATTTACTGTTTTGCAAACCACAAACGCATCATTTTGGTATTTGCAGAGTGAGAGTGCAATGACAACGTGAAATAATTAGGCAAACCACACATTCAGTTACGTGTGAGAAATGTAAAACATTCATTATTGTAACAGCTGCAGGGGCAATCTTAATCACCTTCCACTTTCCATCATAGTGCGAAAGAGCAAAAATTCAACCGAAGACCGCTGGCAATATAATATAGAAATATATCGAATGCCAAAGTTGTAATATTGAACGGTAATTTTAATTAAATTTCTCAAGTTTAGTTATTACCAACTTTTGATATAGTTCATATTATAATCTACAAACTCAATTACTGAAGTCGAAAGTTTTGTTAAATTTTGTTTTCGATATTCGGTACTGCTTAACTGCTTTCTCTGTTTTAAAAACTAACCCATTAATGTTCTTTAGACTTTTGAAACAGTTCTAAAGTTGAAAAAGAAAATCTAGTAGAAACATAAACATTTTATACTAGTTTTAAAATGTAATTTTTGATAATTGTCGACAAATTAACTCTTTCAGTCCATTGCATCTGATCAGTTAAACACATTCCGAGATAAAAATCCCAAAATTTATTCCATTATATCACAATGAAACATAAACATTCATAAATATAAACATTGATAAACATAAACATTTATAAATATGAACATTGATAAACATAAACATAAACACAAAGATTTTATACCAGTTTTAAAGTGTAATTTTTGATAATAAGTCGCCAAATTAACTCTTTCAGTCCATTGCATCTGATCAGTTAAACACATTTCGAGATAAAAATCTCAAAATTTATTCCACTATATCATAATGAAACATAAACATTCATAAATATAAACATTGATAAACATAAACATTCATAAATATGAACATTGATAAACATAAACATAAACATAAAGATTTTATACCAGTTTTAAAATGTAATATTTGATATTATACTTTAAAACATTAAATAATAATGAAATATTCCATTAAATCATAATGAAACATAAACATAATCAGTAGAAACATAAACATTTTCTACTAATTTTAATGTGTAATTTTGGATAATTGTCGATAAATTAACTCTTTCAGTCCATTGCATCTGATCAGTTAAACACATTTCGAGATAAAAATCCCAAAATTTATTCCATTAAATGGTATTAATTATAAGTTATATTCTTATAAAAATTTGCATATATTCTATATATTACTCTTCAGATATGGAAATTCAATTTTAAGTGTAAAAAAAAGGATTATTTTTTGTAATAGAAAAAATTTATGGCCGAAACAGTTCGTTAAGAGATCCGAATGTAGTTTAATAACATAAAAAATTCCATTCTAAGCATAAAAATTACTACTTTTTTATGAGTGAAAAGTACTTATATTACCATAACTTACAAAAGTTACTTACGCATAATGGATAATAAAATAAAATTTTTATTTTCCTAAAAATTATGAAACAGCTTTAAAAACATTAAAATTCGACTTTGTTGAAGTTCAATTTATTCTTTATTAAGTGTAACCACTTAAAAATATATTTAAATATTGACCAATGATCGTAAAAAAAAAATTTTGAAAATGTGGCAAACATATAAAAATATCCGTATATCTGAAGAGATAATTAAAATAAAATTTGCATAATATTTTTAAATCATAAAACTTGTTAAATGCTTTTTTAAAACATAAAAATACAACTAACGTTAATAAGTTTTGAGTTTTATCTTCAATTTTCTGTATTGAGAAATTTATGAGAAATCATTTAATGCAGGTTGTATGTCTGACTCCATCATTCTTCGTGAAAGAGTGATAATATATCTTTGTCCACTTTAAACTATGACATTTTGACAGACAGTTTTATTCTACATCTCTATATGTCCAACATATTTAATCTTCGATATATTATTCCACCAGACTGATTTATCTTCATTAATTTCAAACAATTCTTGCATACTTTAATGCATTTTTAATAATTAAAAAAAATACATCTTTTTTTCCATAGTAAACTCATACTACTAACGCAATCACGGTAATGTAAAGTTATATTTTAATTGTTGAAGTGTTTATTAGTAGCGACGTTCCTTAATCTTGCTGCAAGCAAGTGATACATAAATAAAAAAAAAGTAATTTGCAATTTTAGGTAGCTGACTTCTATAGCTCTCAGGAGGAATTTCTCTGAAGATCATTATTCTGGTAACAGGTATAATTATTGTTAAAATATCAACAGTGTTTGTTTTCTTTCATCTGCAACTTCAGAAAGGTAAAATGATTGAGAAAAGCTGCCTTCAGGTAAGAAATTAAAAAATGCATATATGGTAATTTTAGAAAAGTATTCAGTTTAAAGAAGAATTTTAAATTTAACAATCTTTTCAAATTGAAATTTGAAGAAAATTAACTGATTTTTTTTAATTTTAACTAAGAATAATTTTCTATTCTCTGTTGTATTAAGTTATTTTTTCTGGTATAAATATCAGGAAAAATAAATATAAGCGATAACAAGCTTATAATAAAAATATTAAAATGCAAGATAGATTAAAAATTCTATTAAAAAATGAATAATTTATGAAGTTTTGAGAATTTTATTCGTCAAAATAAACAATTTTATTCTGCAAGATAAGAAGATATATGTTTTTAAAATTCCGAGTTTGGTTTAAACATCTGTTAACCTTCATCAATCCGGAGTTAGAACCTTCTGTTGAACATAGGAAAATGTTTAAAGTGGATCTTTCGAATCGTGTTTATCTTCAGTTTATATTCATTATCGGATAAGTGGTACATGAGCAATGGAACGACATGTCAGGCTGATCTTGTCTCTCAGTGAAGACATGTAATCAACGTTACTTACGACACCTCACTGGGGATAAATGACGTGACCTCACTGTCCAGTTTTCTCTTTGTGTCTGTACCCGACGTGCTTTATTCTAATCCCTCGAGTCTGTATTGTTACTACTGCCATCTCAACCCACCCTGAATCAAGTAAACGGCTTTCAACCTATCCCCAGCTACTAGTCTCAAGAGTACATACTCTTCTTGGTCAACATCACAACCAAGTTTTTCGAACTTTATACATCTTTTCTTCTCCTAACCTAGCTAACTATTTGTATAAGATGTGTCAACCTGAAAGCAGAAAGAAAAAGATATATGCTTTTTAATTTTATAAAAATTCAGTATATAGTTTTATTTTCGTTACATGTAGTGCACAGAATGATAAACAAATACAGAAAGACTTTCACGTCATTAGTGTTATATATATAAAAATAATCAACGTGACAAATCAAATTCTTTCTTAAATACTCATTCAGGTGAAAAATAGTAGCTTGCAGCGTTACAGAAATAAAATACAGGGATTAGAAGTGGCAAAAGTATACAAAAAAAAAAAATCATAGAAAGAATAGAAATGCTGTTGGAAAGCATGGAAGTAAGTAGAAGAAATCCAGTAAACTTTCCTTTTATCCGATGTTTCATCAATAGAAGAAATATAAAGAGTAGTTTTTGACATTTTCTTCTTTTCACTGTTTATCGAGAAGAAAACTTATTCTAGTTTAAGTAATTTTCGAACCTATTATTAAGTATAAAGAATGCAGATAATTTATTTAAAGCCGTTTCTGAACGTTTACGAAGTTAACGATTCTAAAACGTAAAGAAAACTTTACCGAAACTTTCGATGATATAATCTGATTGATTCCAGTTCGAAATTAATTAAATATAACTAAGTTATAATCAGTTTGATAATCCTCTTCCCTATTATTTCTTTAATCGTTTTCGTTTAAGTTAATTTATAAATTAATAAGTATAGAATTAATTTCTAAAATTAATCCCGAACGATCCGAGGCAATCAACCTAGTATTTATTTATTTATTTATTTATTTTTTTTTTGTTATTCACAATATCATCTCGTTTACATTAACTCGGTAACCAGCAGTTTTAATATAATTATCTTTAGCAGAGTAATTTTATAATTTCTTTCGAGTAAATCTTCAATTTCTTCAGTTCTTCTTGTTTTTTTTTGGATGGAGGAAGTAATCCAATCATTTTTATCTTTATATCTCTCAACATGATACACTTTGTTTCCTGTCTAGTCGTAATTTTTATATGGCAAGATAAAAAAAAAACAGTTTTGCATATTTTTCGAATGGGAATATGTTTTTTGTTTCTTCGCAAATTCGTAATTTTTGTAACGACGCGAATTAGTAGAAACAATTAAAAATAATAATAACTTAAAAGAGTTGATGGTATCGATTTTGCAATTTTCTTAACTCGTTTGGAACTCGTACTTAAAGGAGTATAAATGTTGTGTTAAAATTAAATTATAAACTAGGATTGATAGATTGGTAGTAGGAAAATAGATTGCAGTCAGATAACTGGAGATATATCAAGCATTGATATCATTTGGATTGCTGTCAGCATCAGTTACTTTGGAATTGGTAGTACGTCCTCTTTCGTGTTTATAACAATGTTTGGTTACGTCAATTCTTTATATTAATACATCTTTTGGGTTAGTAGATTGTTTTTGTCTCATTGGATGGCAGAAGTAGTGCTGCTTAATAGAAATACTCGTTCCCTAGAGACATTCTATTCGATAATTCGTCATAGCAGTGATCGATGACAACTCGTGGCACCATTGAAGGCATAGAGAATCCGACATGATTGCACTGTCGACTGTTATGAGATCCCTTCCTAGCCTGAAGTTATTCCTAATCATACCTGGAACTAATGTCATGTCTCTCTCTCACTCTCTCTCTCGTCTTCGAAATTGTGTAGAAGTATTAGAAAGTGTGTGAAGTGGTTTCAAAACTTCACGCCTCGGAAAATTACCTGTTACTTGGGATTTAATTACACCAGAGCAGTTATAATTTAATTAGAAGTCATGCATAGTGATTCAGTTAAAAGCAATGTCGGTATTTTGAATGACACGCATACAGACACGTGTAAAATTGTCATATAATGTTCTCCCACAAGTAATTTTATCTTGACACATCTTCGTCTTGAATCTTCTTTTCTTCTTTGCTTTAATTATATTATTATTATTATTATTATTATTATGACTTTTTTTAGAAACTGTAACCAGCTAAATGTCAGAATTTTATTTATTTATTTAAAGAATTATTTAGTCGAGTTTTGTAGCGTGAGAATTAAATTTCGAATTTACAAAATTTGCAAAAAGATATTCCCTGGTAATTTTGAACCTAAAGAGCTCGAGTTTTCTTGAAAGGTTTTTTTTTTTAACTGGAAAAAAATTGCAAATGATCCAGAATTTTATTTATGACTTCTAAAATGATTCTTTAAAATCGAATTTTCCATTTATCCTACATAATCGTCTCTTTCGTATTGGTGAAAAGAAAATTTATTATTTCTAAATTATCTTTATTCAATTCATACTTAAAATGATTTATAACTTATTTTATTTTTTTCTTGTAATATTATCAGTCGATCAAATTAAACAATTTCTGATGTTTAAAGAAAAAAAAAAATTCAATAAACATAAAAATTTGTTTACGATACATTCAACAGATTTACCTATATACTTTTATTTAACGTTTGCATGTTTAAACATGTTTACAATACAATGATAATTTCTGTTTTTAAATGTTACTTTATACATTTTTCTAGTTCTAGAATTCCAACTATCAATGATATTTTTTTTTTCTTCTCTTCCAGACATTTTCCTTTTGAAATTTTTCCCATTTTTATCTCATTTTTCTTTTCTTAAAAACAACTATGTAAGATGTTTTATTTTTTTTCTGGAGGATTTATGTGTTTTATAAAAATTTTTTTTCCCTTTACGTTCTATAAATTTAAACATACTTAACTCAGTAGATTTGCTAAGAAACAAGAACGTCGTGTGGCATTTAAAAACAAGAAAAATAAATAAATAAATTGATGTTTACAAAATTCACTTTATGGCTTATCCTTTGAGAGCATCTCAATGTCATGTTTATAAATTAATATTTTAATTTTTAAATCCTCTCTAATCTTCAAAATAATCATTTTTATACGACTAACTCTTAATTACGTTTTATTAATTTAAATTTAAAATGTTTTCATTTAAACTAGGAAAACGGAGAGCAAGCATCTCGAAAGAAAGAAAGAAAAAAAAAAAAAAGAGAAGAAGGGGGGAAAAATCATTTTTCTCGTTATATATTTCTACGCAAACTCAAAATTTTGAAGTAGAGCAAATTTAAATATTTAAGAGATTAATAAATTTTTAAAACTTTAAAAATTTCTAAAGGATAATAACTCTTAGTATAGAAGAAAAATGTTGCTGTTATTATCAGATGAGAAATTATCTAATGCAATAATTCACTTCTCTTATTTTTATTGCGTAACAGGTGCTTTCAAAGTAGAAATATAAGGTACTTAGATCCGCATCCAATGATTACATCAAGAATTGTATAGATGATGTCTTCTAAATTTATGTGGAGGAGGTCAATATTTTCTCTCTAGCAAATATTGGATACGGTAAATTGCGTGATTGTAGTCATTCCTAGTTTATTATTATATATATATATATATATATATTTTTTTTTTCCTTAAAAATTTTTGACACGATGTAATTTTCACTTATTTAATTTGTTGCTACGAGAATTATTGACTGCACAATTTCATTTGCATAAACTTTCATTCCTATGCAAACTGATCGATAACCGTAGAAAATTTCTAATTTTTAATTAAAAAAAAAATAATAAGAATAATATTTTTTGAAACGTTAATTTAGTTTTGATAAAAAGTGAATTTGATGGATTGTAATTATTTATTTATTTTTTGTTTTAATGTCTTGAGAGAGTATAGAAAAATAAAAGCTGATTAATAGCAATATCGAGAAGGAAAATATATTTATAATTTAATTATTTATTTATGTTTTGTAATTTTAAATAACATTAAAATAGAGGATTATGCCGGATTAATTTAGCTTTCTACTCTTAACAAAGGATTATCCTTGAGAATAGGTTGCATTAACATTTAGAGAGTTAAAAATCTCGTATTTTTTGAAACTTTCCAAAGTTTTATGGTGAAAAAAAACGTATAAATATAAATGAAAACTGACCGAAATAATCACTGTTGAGACGTTTAAAGTCTCGAATTTTATTTTTCTTCAAAAGGAAAGTGTAGCAATTCTCCTTCTGAAGTACAGAATGTATTAATCACTGGATTGACATTATTTATGTCATGAAAAAAAGTGTCTTTCTTGTTCTAAATCTCCACAATTTATTCTGTTTAATTGGAAAAAACACTACTCTGGTTTTTCAATAAATTTTAACTTAACAAATATTCCAGTCACGTTACAAAATTTATTAATCCTCTTCCACGTTTCGTCTTTCAGATAAAAGTATCTAAACGTGTTTACTTTAAATAAAATCGTCACTTGGAGAAAATATCGATACGCAATCGCTCCAAAATAAATAAATAAATAAATAAATAAAAACTATTTTTTGCATTAAACAGAAATTTAAAATATAAGAATATTCTGTCTTCCCACATAAAAGCAGAGTATTTTTTTTTTTTAGATATCAACATTTTATTCGAATGAGAGAAACTGTACACTCCACAATTTCGTATAAAATACATTAATAAGAGTGATTGTGATGGACTACTACTCACAAACTCTTCATGTTAGACTGATTTGTGACTTTACATTCATCCTTTAGAATGTCTCGGGAGTAAAAAGAGCAATAACCGTTTTCTCCATAATTTTCTAAGCTTTCAGAATGAAACTCTAGTAAAAATATACATTGAGAAATATGAGAGGAGTTCTGAACAGTAGCAGTAAATTGCTGTATATATATTTATAAGATAGAAGGTTCAGTGACAGATGGTTTAAAGTCAGAGATACCTTATTTCACTTAAAGTCTATCCAGTCAAACGATCCGTCAAGTATAACGCTGTTCTGACTATTTACTGACAAAGTACTTTGCATCTGCATTGTTTATCCATCAAAAAACACTTTCGAATCTGTACATTCATTTTAACTCAGACTACATTATACTGTTTATCGATATTTAAAAATAACTTTAAACAAAGAAAACTTATTAAATTATTTTTTTTATGTTTTTATATACAGAAGTTTGAGTTTATAAAATACATCATGTAAATATGTTTCATTTTATTTTCTTACGAAAGAGAATATTTCATATTGTTGACATATCTTACATATATACAAACATAGAAACCTTTCGTGCAAAGTTTTCCTGTGCTGAATAAGATTTTCGATTATTTATTTATTTATTTATTTATTTTTTATAACATATATATTCTTCGTTTCTATTGTATGATAAGACTTTTATATATGATAAAATTTATTTTTTAAAAATATATATATATATATTTATGTATTCGATATGAGTTATTTTTTTTATGTTAACTAAATAAAGAAGAAAACATATATAAATATAAATATATGGGAATAATGTTTACTTTATTTTCGAATTTATTAAAATTGGCCTCAATAATTGTAGTTTTTATAAACATTTTTTTATATTTATAACAAAATTTATAACTGTTTTAATAAGCAGGATCGATATTTATCTCGGAAATTAATAAAATTTTGATGTTTATGTTTATAACATTTATAAGATTTTTCTCCTTTCTGGAAGTAAAAAAAAAAAAAAAAATCGATGGAGATACTCATAAAAATATTTAATAACAAAATTTCCCATAAATAATCGATAGAATGTTTTAATTACGCAACATAGTTGTTAAAAATTGCTCATTTTATGTTATATTTTTCCATGATAATGCTGTATTTTATTCGCTACGTTAAGAGTATTTAAATGCGTTTAAAGGGTGGATTTTCTTGACTATGCAAAAGAAATCTTTTTAACAGCGAAGAATAAAGTAGACAGTTTATTTTTATAGCGTGAAAACTAAAGTTAAATATGCCTATATTCATAAATAAGAATTAGATTTGAGTTAGAAAAATCAATAAAGCGTTTCATTAAACGGAAACTGGATACTTTCAAATCAACATAAAGAAGTAATAGAGTCATAAATACTTAGAAAATCCAGAGAATGATAATCTCCATCAGCTACTGTATGTCAATAATGTGCAGTAACGGTCATTGACCCTAGCCTTTCATTCATCTTTGGATCACTAAACATCAGATTTGTTCTCTAAGGAACCACTGATTGTGTAAAGCTTTTCGCTTTCCTGAACTGATTGGTAAGTTCTGTCATTCTAGATAATGTTCCATTTAATAATATTTTTTACTTAATTTCTTCACCAACATCTATTGAACAGTTGAATTTCTGGAAAAGATGGTTACATACAGTTTTATATATATATATTTTTTTAGAAAGGTAAACATAAAACTGCGTGTTATACCCAAAGGTAAAATTACCAATCATCACGGGACTAGCTATATAATGTCTGATTTACTTCCAAATGACACTTACTAACATTTAAAGTAAAGACGAAAGCATTTCTATGTTTACTTTGCCTTTGAGACGTAGTTGGTGATGCGAGAGAAGTCAGCATCATTGTTTTTCAACGATCCCCATGAGAAAATTAGTCAAGGTAACGACTAATCTTTATATCTGAACTAAAAGGTGTTTGTGAGATCCAAGTAGTAGTTTTGCGAAGAAAAGCTTGTTCGAATCCATTATTGATTGCAGTCTGACGCTTTCTTATGATCTTTGAAATTTATTAAGGAACTAAAAGAAAGAGAGAGAGAGAGAAAAAAAAGAGACTTCTCTTGTTTAAAATTTTGTAATGAAATACTCGACTGAAGAATTGCATTGAAGATAAATGAAACGGAAAAAAAGAACTTCGAATACTTAATGTAACGATAGAAAAATCTGATAGTTGTCATTTTTTTTAGCTTTTTTTTGATGCAGTTCGACAGTTTCTAGCGTCGTTAAAATGAAGTCTATATTAGGTTAAACATGCAGAAATTATTCGAATTTTATCATTTTATTGCTTAAAGTCAAGTCAGAATTTTCAACATGAGTAATATGAAGATTAACCTTACCTAATTAGAATTTTAAATAATTTTAGCAAAGTGATAATATAAAGAATGAATATTCTTAAACTTAACTTTAAGAAAAATTTTTCCACGTTGTTAAGGAAAGATTTATCGACTTGCAATTAATTAAACATGAAGTAAATTCCTTTAACGGTAACAAAAATGGCACCTAAGACTCTAAAATTTGTTGCCATTATAAAATATGAATATATTTATGCATTTTTCTGCCGCATCACTTGATAGCAATCTCGAGAATATTATTTTTTTTTAAATATAGAACTATTTGCAATATCCTAATCTTTTATATTGCATAATATTTAATATTAAAAAAAATACTTATCAGAAAAATTTATTAATGAATATAAACTTATCGAAGAGGAAATCTTTACAAATTTTATATCTGATGCATTTAAAAAATTACTGTCATATTTATTCTGCAAAATATAATGAATGCCAGATAAAAAGATCATTGATATGTATCCACTTGACAATCTAATAATAGTAAAAAGATAAGAGTTGTAGCAAAGATTCAAAATGCATAAAAATCAAAAGCTTTTGATGGTTGCAAAGAATTTTCTTCCTCTTCTTCTCTTCTTGATATATGAAAAATTTACTAGAATTGATGAACCACAATCTGAAACCCAAATTCAATTTCATGTTCATATATCACCTTTTCATACAAGTAGATAAATGATCATTGTGTCGATTTAGTTATCAACCATTGCGATTTTGCAACAGAATATTTCAACAAAAAAAATATTTCTGTGTATTCATAAAAAAAAAAAATAATAATAATAATTTATCTAGAACTATTTATTAATAATTCATAGAAGGCAGAGACTGTTAGAGCAAAAACTTAAGTTTATACTTTAAATAAATTAATATAATCGAGATTTAATTATTTAAATGATTTTTAATTAAACGAGTAAAAATTAAATTATAGAAAAATCTTAAATATTAATTAATGCGTAATATATGATAATTTTATTTATTATTATTTATTAAATTAAATTTTATAAAATATAAAAAAAAAAAAATTAAAGAAAAATCTTTTCTTACTAAGAGTGGAATTAAAAGAAAGAATTTATAGCTGAGACTTATTAAAATGTCTTCTTGCTGTTCCAATATTAATCAGATTTTTCATTTTTTTATTCTTCAGCAGAAATAATCCTTTTAAAAAGATTCAAGTAATAGTAATTTCTTTTTATTTTCACTTCTTATATAAGCGGTTCTAAAGAATAATGTAATCTTTTCGTTAGAGACTTAAGCGATTATTTGAAGAGCATACAATGTAGCAATGTATAGATAGTTCCAGGTTGTTTGGAAAGAACGTAATTTTTTTCTTCAATCATGTATAAAAGTAGTGAAGGGCTAGCTTTATTTTCTCATTTCTGATACAGTGTGATAAGCTAGATGGTGCAGACAGAGAAGTGCCGATGTCGAAAACAGATAAATGTAGGAAAGATTGTCCTGCTGGAAATCTCACCTGTTGTTGAGTGGCAGAAAAATCAGAAATACACCATGAGGTCCCATCAGTCCGTTATCGATCTTCACTATCCCTTTTAGCAGTAACCCATCTTCCCTGCTGAGATGTAATGCTTGAAAATCACTCTAAGTCCTGTGGTTTTTGATATCTCCTTTTAGAAAGATATGTTTCATTCTGGAAATGGTTAACCTAAGGTTTATATTATCAACGAAAATATTCTCTGATATATAGAAAAAAAAATTTATATTGAAAAATAGATTTTGAGAATATTGTGATATATATTTATTTTATTTAATTCGGTATATAAATTTTATCATCTATCTATCTAAAACACAAAATTTCTGCACCGAATTTTATACTTGGCGTAATAAAAATACCTGCAAGCGCATAACGAACGCGTTTTAGCAGGTCATCCTCAAGAGTAATGTCGGTTTTAGCATTAAGTTTCGAAAGGATATAAAAAATAATCGCATTTTAATTTTTAAT
>WUQG02425336.1:0-38726 GCA_011317285.2 Androctonus mauritanicus | reverse complement strand
GGGCCAAAATTAAATATAAAATGTAGAAAAGCGAGGAACCATTCAACTTAACCTATGCGATGACGTGTGAGAGTAACCTGTAGAGGAATATTAATAACCTATGTTAGGTAGAAGCTTAGAACTATGTTGATAGAAATTAACTGCTATGTTATTAGAAACCCAGAATTATGTTAGTAGTATATCTAGAAAGTACGTTAAGAAGATACCTATTTTAAGTTAGTAAAAGACTTACAACTATGTTAATACCTAAAACTAATGATTTATTTATTTATTTTTTTAATAAAACAGTCGGTAACGCTTTAAAATTCTTTAATATCCTAACAAATAGAATACTGTAAAATTTTGCATAAATGTTTTAAATTCCTTAACGCTGTAAACATTAATAGATATAGATATGATATTAAATATTCTAAAACTGCATTAAATGTACCAAATTTTGATTTTTGATATACTTCTTCATTCAAAATCAACAGTTAGTTTCAAAATAGATACTTTTATAGTGTACTGTTACGATATCAAACAATAAAATAAAAAATATTTATCTGTATCGTTTGAGATAGTTTGGTTTTTATCCCATCTGGTGGAAAGATAATCAATCCCAGAAAATGTTCACGTATTATATTTCGTATGACGAGACAAAATAGTGATACTGTAACCAATAATAATATGGTAACATTATATGTCAATAATGTAATAAATCAAGAGAAGATAAGAGAAAATAAGACAGATTATTTTATTAGAACTTTCCAACTATCGAAAGATTTAAAGATGACATTCATCAGTCATTTTCCACTTCCCTTCTAAATTTAATTACGATATTGTCCTTAATTTCATTTAATTAAAAGTTCTAAGTGTTAAAAATAATGGCTAACGATACGATATATGATTTTTTCCCTCTCTATATAACTAATTTAGACTCAAAAATCAGAAGTTCTAATGAAGAATGAACTCTATGTCGAGTAATAAAAGCGGAGAGTAATATTTCTCTAAGGAATTTCGCTAATAACACCGAATTAAAGTTTAAAAAAACTTAAATATTGTAATAAATCAAACTTTCTTAGAGACATTTGGGATCTGAAGCCGGATGGTAGCCTAACAGTAACCATAAAATAATGCTGCCAAGCTCTCTAAACTTCGCTAATTAATAATCTTTCTTTAATGCCAAAAAAATAAGAAAGGTAGGAAAAAAAATTCTTCGCATACCAACTCCAATCAGCAATACTGCTTAATAAATTTAATTACGACCACATAAGCACTTTTATTTATCATTAATTATCATTTCATTATCGGATTAACACCTTGGCGTAGAAGAGATTTTAAAATTCTTTATTATTATTATTTTTTCTTCATTTTAAACGAATTTTTTAAAAACCTGTTCTAATTTAATAATTTAATCCTTTCTAATTTTCGAATTAAATTTATATCAAACTGCTGAAATATTTCTAAAGGAAAGAGTTACGAGATGGTTATTGATAAATGATCCCGCATAATATATTTACAATATTTTAACATTAATTAAAGTTATTTGGAAAGCAGGATCACAAACATAGATGATTCGATCGTTATCTCATTAGTTAATAGGACTCTCCATTAATTCGCTCCGCATAAGTTAATTAGGATTTGGTTCGATGTAGTCCGCTTTCTTCCACAATTAATGAGTTTAATATTTAATTTTTGAATTGTTAAAATAATAAATATTCGGTCGAAACTTTAGCAAAATTCGTAGATTTCCGGCATGAAGGTAATTATTTTAATTAAATGGAAAATAGAAATTTTCGGAAGAACGAATGTTATCCGAGAAGATAAAATATCTTACAAGTAGTATATTGATTAAAAAATACATATAAGGAAAAGTTATCGGTAAAGTTTATTTTGATGCTGAAATTTAGATGCGAGTGTTGAAGTTGGAGAATGCTTTTTCATCAGAATGTACGTTAAGTTGGATGAAAACATCGAGCTAACACACACTCTTCAAAACATTCACACCCATAACAAATAAGAAAAGCAGCGCTTGGAGTCTTTAGTTCAGAAGTAATGCGGGACATTTTTATTACTACACTATTCTTGGCTTTTATATATTTCACTAGGGATCTGTTTTATACGATATCTATTTTGCATCTTTTTAAATATGGAAAATTATTCGTCTTGTCGATGGATAAACTCGAACGAATGAGTATTTTCATCTTTATAAATGTCATCTTCTTAGAAAGAAAATTATTTTTTTCCTCTCACTAATCAATTTTACGATTTTTTTCCCCTCTTTAGGATTAAAAAAAAAATAATAGAGTATATAAAATTAAATTATCAAAATTATTAACTTAATATTATTCCTACATCTATAATGTTAAAACTTCTGTCGAAATGATATTATGATAATAAGTTTTAGATTAGTTTTTATATTTTTTACGTTTATCTTTCTACAAGGAATTTTATAGTGATATCCACTGTGATAATTTTTTCCTTAAAATAAGAAAGAAACTGCAAAACAAATATAACGAATATGGATTATCATGGTTATAAATATTTATCATCATAACATTTTCGAATTTTCTTTTGATTTTGGGAACTTTTATGAAATATTTTTGGTGAAGACTATAATAAATGAAAAATCTCTACTTTATTGCGTGGCACTACATTAAATTTTTACACTTTAAGCAATAAATAACGATTTAATTAGATTAAAGTGTGAATGGTCATAAATCAGAAGTTCTTTATAAAACATTTCATAAACCGAATTTTTCGTGATGCGATTTCTCAGTTTAATTTAATGTATAGATGAAAGGAATCTCTGATCGTTTACAAAAAAAAAAAAAAAAATGTCGAAGAATAAAAAAAATGTATGAGTTATATAAAGAACTTCGATGGAGTCTTTGTTTAAATAAAACTTTATGGCAGTACAGATAAGTTACTGAATAAAATATTATCTCGATAAAATATTTAACTAATTTTGTTAATTTAATAAACGAGCATTTCTGAATTTTTATCGATAAAATTGTATTTTTTTAATCATTTATCGGTTTCCATTTTGAAAATTACGTCCTGTTGATGCAGCAGTTGGATGTTATTTATTTTATTGCAACTGTTAAACTTAGTGATTTCATCTACCGAGGTCCGTATTACCCCAATCTCTGTTAAAGAATTATCAATTGAAAATTTTATAGAGTATTCTAACTGTAAATATGTTTGTTTATGACTTAAAAGCATTGTTAAATCGTCGCGCTTTATGTTTAATCCCATAGAATAGAAAGTATACATCGTTTATGTTGAAAACTATCAAGTAAAGCACCTTTCCCTTAATGTTCTCAACATAAAGGATGGAACTCTTAAGCTGCCTTTCTAATCTTACCAGCATAGAAAGAATATCCTCCTCTCTTATCTGACACAGCTATAATTATTCTCGATCTACTCGTGATTTCTAAGATAGGACCATTGCTTTTAGCACAATTATTTTTAGGGAAAAAAGCCCAATAAATAATAAAGAAATAACTCTTAAGGATATCAAACGTTACATAACTTATTCATGTTAGTTATATATTTAGAAAATTTATATTCTTTTTTTAGTACATAAATTTAATATGAGGTTTTATATTCTTTATCATAAAATATCAGAAGAATCACTTTAGCTGCGAAACAATTTAGTATGATGGTTTTCAACACGAAGAAATGCATTGCTAGTAGTCCTACAGTTAAAAAAGAAAAAAAAAATTGAATAACATCTGCACTATTCAATCAGTAAGCTTCTTCCATCAGCCAATGTAATGCAAATGCGGAAAAAAAAACTTCTAACTCCACTTATCTTTACTCTGAATGAAATGAAAACGTTCAAGAGACTCTTTATTTGCAATTTTCTAAAGTACTGCATAATTATACAGATTTATTCTATTATAAAGAATCGAGTTTCAATTAAAATTAAGAAAAATTTAAATGGTAAAATGTCAAAAATTCTATCTTAATCGATTACTACGTTATAGTCGATTAAAGAAAGATTAACGACTTTTAAACTATTATTTTATCTGCTTTATAAAATTGTAACTATTACTTAAATTAATATTTAAAATCTATATCGACAATCAACAGTTTGCAGTCAAGAATTCTATAGAAGGAAAATGGCTAATAATACGGATTGTCGTATAAAATCTGCCATTTGGCCAAGACATTTTCAGATTGCAGAACTTCAGCATTTGCACATTATAGGCCATAACGATAATATTTGCTCTTTCAGAGAATGTTTTCGAATACTTTCGATGTGTTTCCATGTCATCACATAAAACGCATTGATTCTTTCACGACAACTGACGACATAGAGTTGAAGAACTTGTTAAAACTGAATCTCGGTTGCCCTGTAATTTCTTGTACCCTGGAAAGCGGCTTATTACACGATCGACTTGCCAGAAGATTTTCTAAATATCCACCTCGAGACCTAGTTCATTACTGCACAAGCTAGCGGAAACAAGAAGCAAAGACATTTAGATAAAGTGGGCCGACAACCTAGCTTTTCTAACGATGATGAGGTAATAAAGATTTTCTATGAAATTGAAAACTGTCTGCTAATAGTCTTGACATGGCTATTATGTCCTTCTAGCCTTCATTCCTCTTATTGTTTGTTTCGAAAATGACTGTTGATGTCTACATTCTTCACATACTGCTTTTTTGTTTGATAAATTCTCCATTTTGTGGTACGCAAGTTATGTTTGATTTATCGATTCTCCTTTAAAATCTTTCGCCAACAGAAAAAACTATTCATTTTTCTTCCATCCACACACAACACTTACGCAATTAATTATTTCAGTTAATTTGACTTAGGTTGCAAAATTTTCGAATCAGTTTTGACCATCGATAAGTCAAGATCTGTTAGTTTTTGTTATAATTATGGAACCGAAACGCATTTCACTACTTATGACATTTTTATTGATGCGAAAGATGTGTCCTGCTTGGTCTATGGATTTTTTTTTTTTTTAAGAATGGAAAAGCTTTATAAAAGTAGAAAACTTCCATTTATAGAAGTCAATAATAGACTGAACGTTAGGGAAGGATGACATCCACGCAAAGTATTTTATCATTTCACGGTTTTGAAGAAATTCCAACTAACTTGGACAACTTTTCTGAACCTAAGTGCTTTCATGTACACACTTTTTCAGTTTAAACTATGTTGGTCATTAGTAAATTTTTAACTTTTATATTTTCCAGTGAATTTCTTTAAAACGAAAAATTCTAAGCTTTCTATTGTTAGACAGTTTAAGAAATTAAATAATCAGATTTTTAATTAGATAAAATTGCAAATTATGTTACCTAAGCTACTCTTGCGTGTGTAAATGCTATTTTACACTGGTTGAAAATACTCGGAGAGTGCTATTATAGTAAAATTGTTCAGGTATTAAATATTTATGAAGGGGAAACAGTCGTGTTTATTGAAACAATTCAAAACATTACATCATTATATTGCTTTTGAGCTATTGTTAAAGTCAAAAGGGTAACTTCTAGAGTTTCTGTTTAGAGTTACAGACTTATGGACAAGCGAATAGGTATTTAGAGAATTCTACTAAGTTTATCCACTCTGGTTTAATTAAATACGGTTAATTAAACTTGTTTTCTTGATGAGATTTAAAATTAAGTCGTGTGCATCTTTTATATACTTTCTCGGAATATACTGCTTTACATCTACTATGTCAATTTTAGATCTGCCATTCTTGTTCTGTCTAATTTAGTAGGAAATCGATATCGACTTGTCTTTATGTTCGAATAACAACAACACTTTTTTAAAAAGTTCTCTTAGTGATAAAAGTCTCCCATAATTTATAGAATTGCAATGTTGTTTGTTTAAATTTCTACTGGATTAAGAAACAAAAAAAAACACTCAGAAGAATTTAATTTTAAAGCTGATTTATTTCAATACTATTAGAAACCTAAGATGAAATGCCCGATTATCTCAGAAACCTTTTAGATTTAAACTAGTTATATGCATTAATTTAATGTATGTCTATTTGTGTGAAAGAAAAAATAGCGATTTTTTTATGTCTGACGTAAGAATGAAGATGCGATGAATAACGTCCAATTCCTTTAATGTTTTTTAGCTTTTATTATTAAATTTTTTATATAACAGTATAATAAAAA
Source organism: Androctonus mauritanicus (assembly GCA_011317285.2). Taxonomy (NCBI): domain Eukaryota; kingdom Metazoa; phylum Arthropoda; class Arachnida; order Scorpiones; family Buthidae; genus Androctonus; species Androctonus mauritanicus. Next base: position 32,615 of record WUQG02425336.1, on the reverse strand, counting down.
TATTATAAACATTAAAAACACTTCTGTTGTGATTTGTTTTAATATTTTTTTACAAAAAAAAAAATATTACGTTATAATAACCGCAACAGAAATTACGTTTTTACATCATTCTTATGTCTTATTTTCATTGCTTTCTTTATTATCCATAAAAAAGTAAAATCTAAATTTTCTATTAAAATTTTTATTATACACGTATTTGAAAAATATTTTAAAAATTTCTTATAAAAATTAATATGTTTTTATATGTGTTTCTTTAAGTAAGTTATTTTTGTTTTACTTGGTTTTTGTTAAACATCTGTCAGATTAACGGCTACCAACAAAATATCGGTTTTTTTTTCTTTCGTTCGGGGAATCCGGGATTAAGTCCCAAGATTCCCATTCTCGGATTTACTTTCCTAAAGGATCAGGTTTGGGTGGTCACGGTCCATTTTTCATTCGTCCATTTAAACTATCACGGATCCGATCAGCCAATAATAGTCATGGCACGGTATGTCATATGTGTTAAAATGCAAATAATCAATCAGGATTATAACATTTAGTGATTGGTGATATTAAATACGTTTTTATACAGATTTAAATCTATATATGTCATATTAAATACGCAATTTTCGAATAACTTTACTCTATAACTCAATTAAGATCATCCGTGTCTTTGTGGAACTTAATTCGTTTACGACTAGCTTGGTAGTAACAGATATTGAAAATCGCCGTTGTTCGCCATTTAACAGGCCATTTTTAAAGGTAAAAATATAAAAAATATATAATCGATTAATGGTAAAAAGTCTTATTTTATGATCAATCATAAATCGTAAGACATCGAGAATTGTAGAGAGATCGTTCGATCAACGAATTTCTTCGGAGATTTTACATCGGTAATGAATTTCAAAGAGTAGAAATTCTCACGTTATCAGCTCAAACGACTGACATAATTCACCTTATCGAAAATTTTTACTTTCCAAATTGTCAGAAGTTATGTGTTGAAACGCCGACATAAAAATTGTCAAATTTCCTCGAAAATTCGAAGTGACAGTTTGAAACTCGCACAAGTTGGACCAAACCCTTCTGAAACCATAACTATTTTATCAAATTATTTGCTAAGAAACGAAGATTCAATTATTTACCATATTTATCTATTTAATATGCATGAAAATTTCTTATAGCAATAAAAATATTAATTTAGAAAAATTCTCGACTAAGTACTGTTAGCTTTTTATCTTCCTGCATCATTAATTTCCTTTAGGCAATCAATTATAGAAGTTAATTACCTCCAAATCTTATTATTTATTATACTATAAATGTTATTTTTTTCCACACCGAGAATAATATATATAATGACTTTTTAAAAATGGGATGCATATTTTATGTTCCTTCGATAATATTTTAGAACATCTTAACTGAACAAACTAACATGGCAGCAAAAAGTAATTAGATCAAACCTAGTTATTCTGAAAATTTATAACCCATTCGAGAATAGATAGTTTTTCTTTAAAGTAAATAAATGCGATTAAAAAATATGCTGGCTAGCAGAAATATAAATATTTAAATACTCTAGTTAAATTTTGTGTATAATTTAAATGGTTAGATAGACACAATTTTCTAAAACTTTTCTCGTTAAACAGATAAGTTTGGATATTTGTTATCATTTTATGCCTAAAATTTATCAGGAAAAAAATCCCAAACCCTTATAATCAATAGGTATTCTTCTCTTCTTCTTACTTATAATTTCATCGGATTACCGTAATAAAGTGTAATTTCTGTCATTTCGGCTTATCTGTTCCATGTTATGTTGTTTTTATCTTTGCATTTTATAAAATTTTAATTTTTTCGTTGGAGGAGTTCTGGAACAGAGAGAAAATTCAAAATGGCCATTTTGAAATCTTTCGCTAAGAACTGAATAGAAAAATCTCTCGATTTATTTCTGTATTTAAATGTATTCGATCGTTTTATCATTTAATGGAGCATTCTGTCATCCGTTTTCTTTAGATACCGGAAAATGAATAAATTTATTATAAATATAAATACTTTGAAATGTTAACTTATCGTGTATAAAGTTCTAATAGGAAATAACAGCAGTTTCTATAAGTAATTTCCATCTCCAGCTGCTATGTTACTTGTTTATGCATGCCTATCGATCTTCCTTTTACTTGCAAAATAAGCTGAATTATTTAAACACCGAGTTGAGAATTATAAATTGTTTAAAAAATTCTTAACAACAAATTAAAAACTAATATACAAATCTTTGACCAAAGTAAAACTAGAAAGAATTTTGAGAAGTTCAAAAAAAAAAAAAAAAAAATCTCATAAAAATAATTCCTATTAGAAGAGTTTCAAAAATTAATTTTAGCGCATAAAAAACAATTTATATTCTACCTGCTATCACATTCTTAATTATCTCATTTTAGGGAGTCATAAATAACGTTTTATTAGGTTGATAGTTTAGGTTTTACTTTTGTCTCTGCTAATTTATATTTCGTCAAAGATTTATTCCCTGGTGAGCAGTAAAGTTACATTCAGACAAACAAGCGAAACAATACACAGTTGCAGTAGGACAACGTCTAATCTCAGAGCAAGATTTATGGTTAACTTTTCTCCCTCTTTCTGGATCGTCATTCGATCGATATGACAACATTGTAAACAAGTTCTAGAAATCCCTGCCAGATCCTGTTTAAAGGCAGATTACAGTTTCCTACTTGATTCGTGGAATATTGACGACGAAATACAATGCCCTCTCCTCTTTGGTAACGTATCGGGTTCCTTCACTTAAATTATCATTTATTTCTCACTTTTTCGTCCTGAATTCTAGTTAAAGGTATTCGGGATAATGCCGGATATCTGTTTTAGATTTAAATATACGCGTTAATATCCGTTTAGCTTTCTTCACCGGCGGGAAAGGAAGTATTTAATAAATTACTCATCGAGGAAAACTTCCCTTTGTAAAAGGTCTCGTTTTATCAGTCCAAACGGTTTCCAAAATTCCAAAATTTCGGTTTTAACCCTCCAAACTTGTTTATTAATGTAATATAACTAATAGAAATATCGTTCTTGCTTAAATTTACTTATCAATTTTTGCAATTACGTCTTAGACGCCATTTATGTCAGGAAGTGGACATTTAGTCCGGAAATGATAACATTTCCTCTAACTAAACCACATTTCCGTTGTCGTTTATACGCTTTAACTTTAGCGAAGTCACTCATCCATTAGATGTATGGTGACACCGTTTGACATGTGATGACAAATGTAAGGTGCATCAGACATTGGCAGTTAAAGGCAAACCGAAACAAAAAAAAATCCTCCTAAAAGTACCTCCAAACGGAAATTGCAAAGTTTGTATGGAAATTTAATATTTGCCGACGTTTTTCTATAAAATTTTATAACGTAAAATTATTTTAACCTAAAAAATAACATCATATCTTACGATTCGTTCTCTTCAAAATGTTACGTTTAGTAACTAAAGCATCGAAAACAACTTATATCTAAACTGAAATGGTGATTGATATTATTTCGTATTGCGAGTGATTGATATTATTTCATATTTTATCTATTCTGATGACGACAAAAAGATAAATTCGTCAAAAAAAAAAAAAAAAAACAGTATATAGATCGTTAGAGGATTTATCATGTTTATATCAAATCTCAAAAAATAGTTTGGTATAGTAATAAATGGATGTATGATTTATTGCCATAATTCCATCTATAGCAATATGTCAAGAAAGATAACCGATTTGGAGGTATAACATCAGAAAGTTTAAACATTCTTTCATGACGTAGAAAACAAAGTTAGTCTAAGTGAAACATCTGGATGTGTAATTTTAGGATTCATTAGTCTCCAGTTGTGTTCACTTTATAGATGAATGGTGCGACGATTTTCGTGTTTATTCACATACTAATCGAATATCTTCGATTTTGCTCAGAAAATGCTATTTAGTTTAATTCCCTTCTCATACTTATTCTATCTCCAATAATAAACTTAATTAAAATTAGTTTCACTTTAATTGAATTTCTGTTTAATGTTAATTAACGCCTTTACGGATAGTTATTATTATTAAACAATCTGATTAACATAGATATATAAATAGTAAGAGTAACTAGAATTTAACATTTTGGGTTTAAACTATCGAAAGCGAAATTTATAAACCTATTAATAGAAAATTATTTAACCTAGTTAAGGCCACTATCTGCTTTTAAATGTTGTTATAAGGTAATTGTAATAATTATCTAAGTTGTTAAGCTTAAATGCGGATGTAATAATTAACTGATAAGCATTTAAACATTTTGCTATGACGAAATACAAATTAGATGATGTTTTAATAACAAAATTAAGCTTTATCTAACCGAATCTAATTTAGAAATGAAGCATTCCTCATCCAGAGTAAATTACAGATTAAACAATGCGTGTTTCTCATACGATAAGAATATTTGATACTCAAATTTTGCTTGGATATAAAAAAGAATCCATTTTTTCCTTTTTTTTTTTTAATAATTTTGACGCGGTATTTTTATGTTCTTATCTTCGCATCCCACGGATGCTCTTCAATTAAATACAGAATGAATGAATAAAACCCCTCTTCAGCTTTTACTTCCTTGATCAATAATAGGAAATTTTTACAGCAGAAATTTCAGGAAATACTTTGTCTGACTAGATTTTTATTCATTGCCTGAAACTAAGTAAGTTACACTTATTGATTTTCTATTGGAGTGCATTTAGGAATGTCGAAAGTGTAGATTATTTAAAAGATAAAAGAAGAAAAGGTTTATATGTATTTTTACTTTATTTAAAAAATTCCTTTATTGATAAAAATATTTTTTTAAAATGTGATTTAACAGAGTTTTTCGAATGATCAATAACAAATGACAGCTCTCTTGTACTTCTCTTTATTATTATTTTTTTTTTTTTACGTTTTTTAAAGTTTAATTTTGAAACTGAAGTTTTTAATATAGAAAAATATAAACAAAGAATGCCTTCCGTGTTAAATTTAATTTATAAAATGTTTCAATTTATCAGAATTTACTAATAAACAACGGAGAAGAAAATAAATTTAGAACTAGAGAAATTTATTTCATACATTTTTCGTCTTTCTTCTTTTTTTTTTTTAAATTTCTAAAATTGAACAATAGCTTTTTTTTTAACTTAAAAAATAACATAGAAATAGAAAATTGAATGAAAAAATTTAATATCGTCATTTATAAAATAGCGTTCTAAATTTGACATTTTAAGAAAAAAGTCGAAAAGTTTCACATTTTTGAGTATGGCAGTATTAACAGTCTTGTAATTTTATAAAAATATTTTTACGTTTTAGTTTTAGTAGTCCTACAAAATGATCAAATGGATGAAGATTATTTTAAAAAATGATAATTTTTGTCCTTAAAATAAGATTTTGTTTATTACGTTTTTTAGAATTTTCGAAACTAAATATATTTTTGGAATTTTGGTTTTTAAAACTTATAAAAGATTAGTTTCTTATGGAAAAAATAGTATAAATTTGTTGTCTAGTGCATATTCTGTCGTAAAATTCATAAGGTAAAACGTTTTCCATTCAATTTTTATTTAATTAATTTTTACGCTCTATGGTTTTATAGCATGTTGATGCTTAACACTCTAGTTATAGTTTAAAATATGAATTATTATTACGCATTTACTTTTCTGCCACCATATTTCATTCCATTGATATATTTTCTTATGAAATTAAATGCATTTAGAGTAGGTAAATTCTTTGTAACTATTCTAATATATATTTTTTTCTTTTCTAGATGAAAGACATGAGATATGAAACTACGGAGATTAACGTATATCATATTGTACGCTGGAATTCTCTATTTAGCATGCATTGCAGAAGACAGAGAACAGATCGACAAAGGATGTCCTCCTTGGCAAGACAGTCCTTGGTGTCCATGCTATCAGTTCGAAGACGGTTTATTCCTGGAATGCCCCGGTACGGGATTGGAACAGATTCGCAACACTCTGTCTCTGGTTGTAGCACCCATCAAGTCCCTCACCATCTACCATCTCGACAGCAATATCACAGTTTTACCGTCCCGTGTGTTTCTCAATCACACTATTTCGCACTTACAGATCTCCTACTCGAACTTGCAATCGATTCACGAGGATGCTTTCGAAAGTTTGGAGGACGTGCTCGAAAGCTTGTCTATTGTCAACAGTCAACTAAAAGAAGTGCCACAGAAGTCTCTTAGTAGACTGCACTCTCTTCGTTCTTTGGATTTCGATTCCAATCAAATAACTCACGTTGACAGTTATGCCTTTTATGGACTTCCTCTCAGCAGTCTAAATCTTCAAAGTAATTTAATTGAATCGTTGTCCGAGTATGCGTTCGGCGGTTTAGAGAATACTTTGGAAGAATTAGTTCTCATCAATAACCGATTGACTGTCTTTCCTTTGAGCTCCTTACGACGTCTTAGGCAGTTGAAAACTCTGAGGCTCGTCTGGAATCATATCACAAATATTCCCGACGATGGCTTTACACGCTTCACTACTTTACAGCGCTTAGATTTAAGTTCCAACAAAATAAGTGAATTGCACGAAAGAAGTTTCATCACCATGCCCCGCCTTACCATCCTTTCACTATACTCCAACTTTTTAACTAAATTGGACGATGACGTCTTTCTTCATATGGACCAATTAGAATCGTTGGATCTCAGTCACAACACCATTACCAACTTAAGTAGTAAAGTGTTCAGCCATCTTAATAAAATTAAAACTGTTGATCTCAGTTATAATCATCTGCATGTTATCGATAATAAGATATTTCACAATCTATCCACCATGAAAGAACTATTTATATCTAATAACAACGTCATGAAAATCACCAATGATACATTTTTCAACACTACTCACATTTCTGTACTGTTTGCACCCAATAATGCCATTTCGAATATTGATTATGGTGCATTTTACTCACTCACACATCTCTATCAATTGCAATTATCTTTCAATCAGTTAAGAGAGATACATCCCACTTTGTTTAAAAGCAATCGCGCACTTCGTTCACTTTCCTTAGATAATAACCTTATCATCGACATAGAACCAGGAACATTTCAAGAACTGGTCGAATTACGCGATCTCAGATTACAAAATAATCTCATTAAAAGAATAAAAAAGGGAAGCTTTTACTCTCTTCCAAACCTGCAAGAACTTCATCTGCAATTCAACAGAATCGAAGTTATAGATAACGAAGCGTTAAGGAGTTTAGCTAATTTACAACATTTGAATATTCAAGGAAATAAGCTGATAGAAATGGGAGATTTCTTGAGCAGATTTCCCTCTAGTTTGAGATCTCTGCAATTAAATCACAATGAGATATCTAGTTTGCACAATGATAGTTTAAAGGGGCTCACGCAATTGGAAATTTTATGGTTAAACTGGAATAAACTCAAAAAGCTACAGAAAGGTGTACTGAAAGATCTTGTTAAAGTAGAAAAGTTGTATTTGGATCATAATTCGCTGATATCTATAGAGGATGGTGCGTTTGCCAGCATGAAAAATCTTGTGTTTCTTAATCTGGAAAATAGTAATCTAAATCACTTGAGTTCGGGCATGTTTCGTGGAATTTCATCCTTAGAAGAGCTTTACCTATCTCATAATCGCATAACGGAGATAGAACCAAACACATTTCAGCATTTGAAACAACTGAGGATTCTTCATTTGTCACATAATCAGATTTATGTCATCAGAAGATATATGTTCGAAGGAAATCTTCCTCTCGAAGAATTGATATTATCCAATATCATGGTTGAAGAAATTGAAGAGGGTTCTTTCAGTGACATTTCTTCTCTGTCGACATTAGATATAAGCGATAATAAATTAACTACAATAGAAAAAGAGACACTCGACTTTCCTAATCTGAAATACTTATATTTAGGCAATAACAACATGAGTGATAAGTCCATCAGCGAAGATATGTTCGAGAAAACTAAATCTTTGGTGCTTTTAAGTTTAGAAAACATCGGATTTGATTTCTTGAACGAAAATATATTTAATTCGCTTACTGAATTACGTATTTTAAAACTGGAGAGAAACGGGTTATTAGAATTAGATGAGAGTGTTTTAGCACCAGTGAGTCTATTAAGAGAGTTGTATCTCGATCACAATAAATTTGAAAAAGTTCCTTCCAACGCATTGGGAAATGTGGCCAATCTGGAAATCCTATCACTCTCTCACAACTGCCTGATTTCCCTGAAGAGAATGGCATTCAGAGAAAATCAATACCTGAAGAAACTAGACCTTAGTGATAATGAGATATCTGTTATCGAAGAAGATGCTTTTTTCAATTTGAGTGCCCTTTTACAGTTGAATTTAGCCAATAATTCTTTAAAAATACTCCCGAAAGATATATTTCTATACACTCAATCTTTGGAGGAATTGAGACTGGATGGTAACTCTCTTTCATATATTCCAAATACTTTATTTTCACCAACATTGAGAAAGTTAAAACATATTTCTATGAACAGAAACCCTATTATTAGAATTAAAGAAGATCTAAGTCACTCGGAAGATCTTCCTTTCGTTCAGATTTTAAGTCTAGATAGAGGAAACATGACTGTTGTAGCATCTCACGACTTTATCGGTTTAAATAATCTTCTAAGCTTATCAATGAGGCATAACCGTATATCGAAAATATCTCCTGGAGCCTTCAAACCTCTAAATCAACTAACATACCTCGATTTGGGTTATAACGATTTAGAAATATTACCAGAAGAAAGATTATATGGATTAACGCAGTTAAGGATTTTAAATCTGACAAGAAACTTTCTAAAAGAATTGCCAGCATTAAGCGAAGATATGAAACATTTGGAAAATTTAGATGTTTCTTATAATCGTCTTACGATTTTGAGAAAAGGAATTTTCGATCATTTGAAGAATTTGAAAAGACTTAGAATGCAATTCAACATGATAAGTGTAATTTCATCGAAAACATTTGTTGGTCTATCAAATTTGGAAGTATTAAATATCAAAGATAATCGTTTGACTCATATCCCGAGTGAAGTTCTCACTTCCATCGAAGTCAGGCTAAATACTCTTTTCCTTTCAGGTAAGAATTTATTTATAAAATATATTTTGAAAATTTAGCCTAACAACTTTCCTTCGAAATAAATTTGAGTACATAAAAATTTTTTTAGGTATTCATTAGCATTAATCTACATAAAATTCAATAGACGAACTTAGAGAGCGAATGAATTAGATAATTTTTTATATCTAGTCCATTTCTTTAGCTAATGATAATAAAAATGACATTACAGAGATTTTATTTCGATTTTTTTTTTTTTTTTATCTTCTGGAATGCTTAAGTTAATCCAACACAAGATCCCCATTTCGTTCCGAATTTCATTAGATCATCATAAAATAAAAAGCATTCTAAAATCACGAATTGCCTAAAAATAAACTTCATATTTTTCTGAAAATATTAATCATTTTCAACATATTTAAAATACTATCTCTAGTTTGTTACGTTTGTTACAGTGTTGCAATTTTTGATTAGAAATTTTTAATATATTCAAAGTTTTTCTTCACTAAAATGATTTCGAATATCGACAAAAAAGTAGAACGATGTCATTAATGTTTTTGACATATCACTTTTTTACAAACTTGTAGCAAAAATATTTTTAAAACATAATCATAAAAAAGTGGAAATATTTTAGAAAGAGTGCCAAAAACAATTTAATCAACAGCCGAATTGCCTATGTTAATAGGTTTTTTTTAGTATTATTTTTATTGTGCGCAGAATAAATATGAAGCATTTTTATGTATTAAATTTATTTAAAAAGTTATATTTCTTTACAATTTTTCTTTTAGTTTTTTAAACAAATTTTGCTGGTAAAAATAATAATTATTTTTTAAAATTTCTTGAAATTAATTTAATAAAACGAATTTCATTAATTTTCTAGGAAATCCATTGAATTGTAACTGTAAAATGCTTGGTTTATGGGAATGGCTGCAAGATCATTCACGATTGATCACCACGTCTGATGAGTCCATCGAACTTGTTTGTCATCGTCCAATAAAACTGAGGGATGTCACCTTATTAACGATACATCCGGTCGATTTCTGTCCCGCACCCCTCGTTTCGGATCTCCAAATACAGCGACTGGACCATGAAAGAATGACGGTAGACTGGGAAATCCAAAATGGAACCCTGATCGGAGGATTTGTTCTCACTTACCACGTAACATCTACAAGAAGTGTACCCATAAGTCACGTACTGGAAGCGGACCAAAGTCGATACGAAATTCAAGGATTGGAACCAGAAACTTGGTATACTGTGTGTGTGACAGCGACTGGCAAATATCTTCGTGCTCTAACAAAGCCGACTCCATATGTAACGCATCACGATAAACCTCAATCTGACACTAATACCACAAATCGAAAATGCCTCCAAATCAGAACTCTTGCAAAAACAGACAAAACAAAGATCACCCTCTCCACTCTTGGCATTATTTTAGGTAGCAGTGTCAGTGCTGCTTTGGTTCTAACTCTCTCTATCCTCTTAACAGCCTTGAAGTTTCGCAGAAGGAGAAGACCGGTGAAGAATGACGTCCCTCAGGAGTACATCTCTTACCGTCACTTTTCGATCCAGTCCTCGGAGGGCGTATACTCGTGATACTGTGCACGATCTGTTCACGTGGCACCATGGTCGGACCACTATCTGTGCTGGACACATAGACGGGTGCCATATACTCCCATAAGAGTATTTGTATAGAATCGGCGTCCAACTTGCAATAATACGGACAATATTACTTTTCGTTTTATTCCAGTCTCCTATAATCATTTACGGGAGACCCGGTTTGTGTTGCTTCCCTCTGTATGCTGCAGATGTGTCTGAACATGTGTGTACCGTGGCAACATGACGTGGGAACAGTTTGATTCAATTTCACGAGGAAAACAGGTGAGAAAATCAAATACTTTCTCGCGAGATTTTAATAAAACTGCCTATTGTCTATGAAAAAGTTTCTAACACCAGTCCAACAATATCTGTAAAGAAAAATTCAAAACAGAACCAATCAGCTACGAGAAGGAAGAAAAGTATCACAATCCATCCAACCAATCAGCTATGAAACGAACGTTCGATAACCAATCACTGCGTGCTGATATTCTATTTTTATTTAAATGGATTTTTAAATTAAATAAAAATATATTTAACATACTTATTTAATTTTTAATCTCTGTAAAAAAAAGATACGAAACGATTTTGTTTCGATAATAAAAAAAAAAGTTTGAATTTTATCCAAGAAATACTATACCTGAATTCACTTCATAAACTTAGTATATATAGGAAGCCATAAAAATCAATGCACTCATAACAGCTCATGAAACATCGGTGGATATTTCTCGATCCAGTAAGCTAAAGCAGAAAAGGAATGGTAGATATATAACATGTCAGAAATATGGCAAAGGATATCTTTCTTTCTCGAGATCTATAAAATTGACAAAGCTTTTCATTTTAGAAACTTATCCACTTAGTCTCGTCTTTTAATAGAACCATTCTCACTCTATTACGAAATAAATCGTTATGGGCATTTATAATAGATGAGTTCATACATTTTTATACTTAATTTATAAAAGTTTAGCTGCCGTAAACAATTAAATCGTTCGATATAGGCACTACATGTCGAAAGAGCAAACATATTTATAGCTATCGATGAATAGAAAAACTAAAATCTGATGTTTGGATAGATTTATTGAAGTGTACTTGAATTCCGTGCCACGTCTAGAAAGATTGGATTCAGCAAAATTCAATTTAATACAGCATAAATCTTGTATTGGAACACCGAATCCTAATAGTTTAGAAAATTCAACTATTCAATATTTAGTCTATTGAAATTTCGAATAATTTTCTTTTCTGTTATATTTTCAATTACCTGTGATCAAATTTCACGAATATATTCATTTTGCCAGCGTAAAAATATATTTTTATACAATGAATACGAATTGAGAAAGATATTGCTTCGACCTTTTCAAACTTATCGAATTTTTCTCGCTACTTTAACCATTTTTATATATCTGTCGTTATTAAAATAAATATTAAAAGTAAGATCAAATTTTAAACAATGATAATTAAAAAAATTCGCCTGTTTTCTGTAAAACCCCTTAATCGATAACTTAAAAAAAACTGATAATTTTTTTAAATACATTTTAATGCTGAATTTAAACTTTAATTTTTCGAGGAAAATTGCATATGAAAAACGAAAGAAAAACAAAGCTGAAGACATTAAAATGCCAAAAAATGCAATAAAAGTCCAAATAAAAGGGGAATTAAAACTAAATTACCGAATATAAAACAGCCTTTTTAAAACTCAGGTAACTTAACCCAAAACGATTAAAAGTAGCGCGCTTAACATAAAATACATTTAATCGTACAAAAGGTGGAATATTAAAATGCTACAAGACTAAACAATGATGATTTAATTTAAAAACCCAAGCAAATGATGCATTAAATAGCCAAGAGGCAAAAGACAGGCGCAATGTATTATAAACGCATGACACACCTCTTTCAAGCTCGATGATGAATGATTTTATCACCAAGTATCGAGAATACTTCTTTAAAAAAACTTGAATTATCATTACTCCGAGCACCGTGTTTCTTTTTTTTTTCTTCTTCTTGACAATTACTAACATTTAAATATATCCCCTTATCGTGTTATCACCATAATTAAAGCGGCATCGACACAAATATAGATGTCTGGTAAAATTTGACAAATCTTTTGTCATTCGAATAAATTTAAATTAGACGATGTATATTTTCTACTTTTTTAGATATTATATTAAAAATCAAAATCGTTTAAATTTTTTTTTCTTTTAATTTTTCTAAACTTTCGCTATTTTTATCTACTTTACAGAAATGGAAAGCGATATTTTTTTCTTTAATTTTTTTTCTTAGAAATAGTTGGAATTATCAAAGAAAAATTTCTCTAAATTTTCTAGGATGATGGCTTTGTTTTTAATAACTTCTAAAAACTTAATCTAGGATATTTTAAAATCGATTTGGAATTCCAAAGAATGTTCCTTGTTTTTTTCCCTTTCTCTCTCTTTTAAATTCCAAATATCCAATTCAATTTTGGACCTTCTACCTTCGAGTGTCTAAAATTGGATTCTTCGCTAAAGTCTGTATGAAATTCGTGTTTCTTCCTTGATCCTCGTATTATTTTTTTATATAGAAAAAAAAAAACATTAAAGTTTCATTTAAAATAAATGGTTGTTCTCGGGTTACAATTTTATTTTCATTTCATAATTTTTTCTCCTCTTTAATTTATTAGTTTTGATGTATTTTAACGACCGAAAATATGATGCAAATAATGAATAGTTTATTGATTAAAGTATAGTCTACAGTTTTCATTGATTTAAGCCGGATTCGATTACAGTTAATTCAATCTACTTCATTGATTTGGAAGTAAAACCGTTACATAAACCCATTCATTTACTAGCATTATTTAAATTAACAAGTGGCTGGCATCTGAAGAGAAGTTTCGTTTACAGTAATTCTTGTCAAGATTTGATTGTTAACAATCTTACAATTGGATTATTGACAAACTTAAAGTTAACTAACTTGCCAATATTAAAATAAATTAAATGTCTTTGTTACTTTACTGTTTAGTTTCGCCACCACCTATAAATTAATGATTACAAAGTAACGAAACTTTCGTAATAAGTATCAAAAATATGTAACTCGTGTTTGTTAAATCAGATTGAATTTCGGTGTTTTTTTTTTCTTTTTCATTCCTTACCTTAATTAATTCTCATTCTAATATATGTGGCAGAGTAGAAAATCGCTTAAGAAGATGTGACTTTGCATTATGTTATAAACCGAGAATGCGAAAACTTCGACCTTTCGAAAGCTCTTAAATTTATAGTCACTTGGCACTTTATAAATTTTTCATCAGTAAAGTTGATGTTGTAGACTTTCTAGGGACGATCGTTTCAATGCTACTGTGTTACTTTTTTTTTATTTCCATCATAAATTGTTTCGAAACAAACTTTGAACAGTATATTCTATATGAAAGCAAATTTTTAGTTTTACATCAGAAAGAGATGTTTTATGAAAACAATTTTTTTCCTGATAATTTTTTTCCCCTCTTTGTTAAGATTACGCTTTAAACGATTTTTTTACGCTTTATCGTCTGCGCGTTTTAATAAAATATTAACCATCAGAAATGTTTGATCTAATTCTTAAATATTTAAGGAAGCGAAAGATAAAAAAGCAAACATTAATCGCAGTGTGTATTATTAAAAATAAAAATTTTAATTTAAATACTTCGATAAAAATAAAACTTTAAACAGAATTAAAATAAATTATAAAACTGGGGAAACTATACGAAAGCATTAACATGATGTGTTACTTGATCATAAATATGAAAAAATTAAAAAAGTAATAAATTTAATTAATAAGAACATACATTTGTTAGTTAATAAAAAGAGGATGAAGGAGAAATTTTTTTGTTAAACTTTGATATTTAATAAATAGTTTTATATTATTTGACACTTCTTTTATTTATTTTATAAAAATCGATACGATTTAATTTTATTCGAATTTAAGAAAATATCTCCGGCATCAAAGGTTATATTATTTTTATGATGGAAAATCATCATGCAGAGTTTTTGATCTTCAACAATCGCCAATGATTTTTTAATAAAAGTTATTGCGGCAGTTTTTCTCTTTTTAATATTTCAAATTTACGATTATATAAACTTTCTTCAGTTTTAATAAAAAGGAATCAATTTAAAGCCCAGAATCTCGAAAATATAATTTGTGGTCTGTCAGTGATTGATAAAATTTTAATAAAAATAACTTAATATTATTATTTTTTTTATTCTGTTTCTTTTTTTTTATTTTTATTATTGAATAAAATGAAGCGTTAAATATATTTTAATTGAAAGGATTTCCTTCACGCTCGAGTTGAATTTCTCTTTAATTTCACGACAAAATTATCTTTGGTATTATTTTTCCGTTAATGCCTAACCAAGTCGGAAGCGTGTTAACTTAACAAGATTATTTCTTGCTTAAAAAAGATAAATCGTTTAAAAGTTATTTATAACGTTAAAAATAAAATCTTAAACCTTTTTTACCCCTATTTTTAATCAATTTTGATTAAGTTTCCAGACAGAAAGTATTTCCCGTTTAATGTTAAAAAAAATTCAAAATAATAATTTAAAAACATTCTTATTGACTGATCTGGAAATAGAATTTTTCCGGTGATTGCGTAATCAAATCTAACATCTGTTTAAAAATTCAGTCGAAAATTTTATATTTATGGTATATTTAACAATTTAATAAGATATTATCCTGCTCTAGCTAAATATATAGAATTCGGTTTTCTACAAATAAAAAATAATAATTACTACTATTTTGTAGAATTGCATTACTATCAATCATTCATTTGAGTACTGCATTCTTTCACTGAATGAAAAAAAAAAAAAAACGCAACTCGTATATCAATACTTTTCTCTAAAAAATATTTTAGTCTAGAAAAACTTGGTCGTAAAACTTTGTGTACTGATAGGTAGCCTCGAAACAAATCGAAAATGTCTAATGAACATATGGTCTAAATGGCACTGTTTTCGAACTATAACCCTTTAAAGCTAGCCAATCACCATCGAGTACACAAAGCGTCACATTGCGTAGCTCTCCTACTTACTACCGGATTAGTAAGAAGGCGAACGACGCGTGGTGACGCTTTGTGTTCTCGATGGTGATTGGCTAGCTTTAAAGAGTTATAGTTCGAAAACGGTGCCATTTAGACCATATGTTCATTAGACATTTTCGACTTTTTTCGATGTCCTCTATCAGTACACAAAATTTTATGACCAAGTTTTTCTCCAGCCTGTATATTAAATTGAAAAATCTGGTAGAAATTTTTAATGCAGAAAGAAAATCGAGAAAATTAAATTACGATTCTGATAAAATCATATTTTAATTTATATTTATAAAAATTATTTTTTAAATTACATAAATATTAAGAATATAAACAAATATTTAAATTATTTATATGTAAATAAATATAAAATATAGTTTGCTCTAGTTGATATATATTTTATGTTTATATTAATATTAAAAAAAAATTAAAGTATAAATTCAAATTTAACCATTTTTTCCCTTAAAGAAACCGTTTACAATCTGTTAAAAGTGATTTAATTAGAAATCTCCAGCATCATTAATGATATTTACCAGTTGAAGTGAATTATTATTAGTATTTGTGAATTTTTAATATTTTATTCTAAATTATTGAAATAATAAAAATATTATTTAAAAAATAATCTCCAATTTCCATGGATAATTTTTAAAATTTGCATGAAATATATTAACGTGCAAATTTCCTTACAAATTCTTGATTTTTTTGCGTCGGGTTACAATTGTTTACCAAGTCAAACATTATGAAAATTTGTTGTTTCTTTAAACGAATGGATGAAAAATTATAAATTCGACTTATTTTTATACGAGATGTTTCTCCAGTTACGGAATATATATATATATATATATATATTTCATTTATTTTTCTTAAAGAAATGTTTCCATTTTTGAATTAAGTTTCTCAAATGTTTTGGTTGTAAAAAAAGCTGGAAGTAGAAAGGCAATAAATATGCATTTTTAGTATACTAAAAATCTTAGATGCATAAAAGTCGGAGTTGAACAACTGCATTAGGATTAAGTAGCGAGGGGTGTTACTTGCCGCAAGGAATTTTTTTGTTCCTTACTTTTTTCTAGAGTAAGTCAGACATGTATAATCCAAAGTAGTGTTTGTTAGAAAGCGAGTACAGTATTATTTCATTCTCTTTCTTATCGCGGCTCTAGACTTTTTTCTGTCCTTTGTGTTGGAGTGTCGATCTATGTTGGTACAAGGAATCACTCTTAACTTGTTCTTCACGGTTAAGAACAAAAAAAACATTCCCTAGATATAAGAAATTAGGTAGTATCAATTATTAATACAGTTTTAAAAAAATCGAAGCATTCCCTTTAACTAATTTAACTCCGGTAAAAATGCAAAATTCTTACTCGTTTTTACACCCGACATATCAAAATTAACGTTTATAGATTGTCAAATAAAAATAACGGCAAATAAACTCTAGAAAACTTGCAAAAAAATGTGTTACTTTTCGATAAGCTTATCGACTACTTTACCTATCGAATACGATCTCTGATGTCATAAAACTGCTGACAAAATCGATTCTAGTCGAGAAATTCGTTCAAATGTGTTTTTTTGTATTACATTATTAAGTTTTGGAAGCGAATATTTTGATATTTTCTTTTCAAATTTTGACAGCTTGAAATTTTAAGAAAAGAACAGCAGAAAACACACCGAATAAGAGTCAACGTTTTAAAATGCAACTTTATTCGCTGTTTTTTTTTTTAATATTTATTTTTTAAATTAACCAATCAGTGTAAAGGTTAAAGTTTTCGTATCACTTATCGATTGGTTAAAGATTATTCTAATTACAGCTCGATGATAACGACTTTATTATACGCATCTATTAAGCTGATTGGTCAATGAATATTTCTTGTCAAATTTTAATTGGTTTAAGCGCTGATAGGATTTTAAAAACGTGTTTCGGTTTTAATGTAGATTCTTTAGACTTTCTTTAACGCGTATTAAAGTTAAAAAATAATGACTTTTAAATATATTTTTTTTCTGGTGTATTCTTTCAGACCCCCTGTGATCTGCCCAGCAACGACCTCTGATGACTGAGGACGGTAGAAGATGTTATCGTTTCCCTTCCGAGTGTCGGTATATGTGATTTGTCCAAAACGCGATATTTGATGTTTTGTAGCGTTACATAAATCCGGTCTTTTGTACAAATAAACAACCGATAGATCTGTATGTCTAAGTCTGAATTTTTTCAAACAAAATTCACCTTTTAACAAAAATAAAAAATTAACTGTGACCACCATACTATTCATTTTCCCACTAAAATCGGATTTAAAGCTCACTTATCAAAAATTTTAATAAAGTTAAAAATTAAAAAAAAATTTACACACGTTGAATTATTGAGAAAAAAGAAAGTCGCCCAGATTTTTCTTCTATTGTAAATTTTTTGTGAAAGAAAAAGCAAAGGACGTAAAATTGTCATCTAGGTTTTTTTTCGTAAATGGAGTTTTTTTTCTGTCCGATATCGAAAAATCAGTAGATTTTCCCGCTTTATTTAACATTTACTGGCCATATTGTGTTACGGAAAGACACTGTTCTAACAGCAGGAGATTTACGCGGATATTTTTCAGAAGAAGAAGTTAGATGACAGTTTTCACTATTGATCCGTCTGTCGCCTTGTCAGCCTACTCACAATCGATATCTGAATGATGTCACGTGTATAATGCCGCTTAAAAACTTTGACAGGTCATTGTCATTTGCCATGTGGTTTCCTTCAGAAAACAAAGTTTAGAAAACTCTAAGCATCAAATTTAAATTTTTTATACATTAACAAAATTTATCAATTTCCGTTTATTAAATTACTTTTATAGTACACTTATCTTTTATAGTTTATCGTATTAATTATACGAAAAATTTCATAATAATTATCATATAATGTGGATTGGATACATAGTTTCGTGGCAAACTGAGTTAAAAAAAGTTAAGTTGAACTAAGAGAAATCTTAAAAAAAATTGTTAATAAATTTTATAATATTAATGGTACAATTAAAATAAATTATTAAATTTTTAATTTAAGAATGAATCACATATCTGTTAGAAAATATTAAAACATTGATAAATTCGAGATCCAATTTTAAAACATTTTCTAACAAATTTTATGAGAAAATATGTGTAAAAAGTTATATTTCTTTCGGAATAAAATATTTACTAATTTAAAATTTAACATTAGTTTCTTATAAAAATAATAAATAAATCAAGAAATTTTATCAAAACAAATTTCAATTTTTCCAAAAAATAAGACAAATTTTATTATTATTATTATTATTATTATTATTATTATACGCTTTAAGAAAATTTATTTTTGAAGAGTAAACATTTTCCAAAAAATAAATTTTCGAAGTTTTCTTTGCTAAATGTATTTACAGCTACAAATTTTCCTTGAAATTTTCATCTAGATACGTTATGAATTTAGTGACAGTAAGGAAATCCGAATCATCCGAGTTTCGTATGAAATATTATTAAAAATGCTTTCCTTATGAATTCTTTAAATTCCTCAAGAACAGTTCTGTTTCTAAGATGAAGATTGCAATTCTCGAAACAAACTAAACCTTAAGATATGAGTTATAAACTTCAAGAAAATATATTACTCCTCACATAAAACTTTACTTTTTTGAATAAAAAAAAAAGAATTCTCGGCGTTTCTTATTATTTTAAAAAATTTCTAACTTATAAAATATCATTTTTTAGGAAAGAACATTAAGTTACAGTTTTGTGAGGGGTAATAAAATTTCTTATAAAGAAAAAAATTAAGTGCTCTAGTCTGGTTCATAAATCTGAATAAATTTTATGTATAACCAAATAATTATAGATCTACTTTCTTATTTTTTTCTTACTCTGGTAATGTAGGTGCGCTTTCTTGTCTTAAAGATCTTGATGAAAAGTCATGGTTTCATCATCAAAGTAGAAGTAAAACCCTCTGTAATTTGATTCAGAATCGTTATAAATCCTACAATTGATCACATCACAGAAGAGTTTCGAAAGATTAAATCAGTCGATAATTGTTATTCTAAACATAATGATTTGATCTAATACTTTCTATCGCAAACGTTTGCAATGCAGTGTTAATATAAACTTTACAGATCAATCTTATCCTTTTCAGATTATATTACAAGACATTTTATCCGATAAATTTGCTAATCAGTTATGAGATTTACTTTGAATTTAATTAGTATAATTCACATTCCTATCTTTAATTCACAAACAACAGATACGATGTCGTGTTCTAATTAGGCATTAATCTAATAATGGATTTCTTAATAGAAAATATTAATTAGCAATTTTATTGCGGAACCATCAACATCTCATGGTTTAAATTATATTGTGAAACTTTTTAAAAATACAATGTTATTTTTTAATATCGAACTCTTGGAAAGTCATGTGAAAACTATTCATTGAAGCTTATGCAACTTTTCTCCAGGCCAGGAATGCCAATAAACATCATATTTTTTCCTCGAGCAGCTACAAAACAATTTTGTTTTTGCTACTTCTTTCCAATCTAATCTGGGACAAATCAGTATTGACATAAGTATGATTAATATTTTTTTTATCAGTTATTTACACTCGCAACTTCTTCGGTACGTCAGCGACATACTTTAACGAAAAATAGCTACAATAAATTAAATTCGTTTAAACTGACGCGATATAATGTTTTTGTCGTAATGTTATAATATATAAACAAATATAAGAGATAAAATTGATATCTTTACTGAAGTCTCTTGCGGAGAAGTTGAGTTTAGTATGGACATAGTAAAGTCTATTGTAATTAGAGGATGGAATCCCAGAACAATCAGTCATTTCGATGCTCCCAGTGTGCGATCAAACAATCGACCGTCGCAATAAAGATTTAAGGAAAGATTGACGAGATACAGCGCCAACAGAACAAAGTCAGACCATCTGTCCAAGTGTCAACGACATGGTCAATGACGTCAATAACCTGGAAACGTTTATCACATTCAGTAAAGCAGCAAAACCCGAAAACGAAAGCACGGCCACGGTAGGCATATATGTCAAAAAAAGGAGTGGCCATCTTGAATGATGTCGAAGCAGCTAATGCTCGTCAAATATGAGTAATGGGGTTGCTCTTCATGAGGAGCAAGATGAAAGTAATCCACCTTAGGTTATTACCAAAGAGTTCTGTCCTTTAACCGTATCCTGGCCTCTTTCAATTAACGCGCTTTCTCCTTTCACTTAAAGACTTCTGGAAATACTAGAAGATGAAAATATTAATTGGTTGTTTCTCCTCTATTAGTTATCCAATAATGACAAAAGAAAGCGAGGTTTTATAAATTTGCGATGTCGCCGATAATTAAAGGATAAAATTTGTTACGAATCATAAACATTTGTTGTTTAATTTCTGCCTTGCAACCATTCCTGTAAGCGAGTCATCTGTCTGTGTCAACAATACTAACTTTGAAGAATATCCAGACAAAAATAATCAATGGTTCAACTTGTAGAAAACAGAAAAATAATGAAATAAAAAAGAATCTTGATCCATTTTTGTAATTGCTTTCTAGATCTATGTTATTTTCGAATTGACTTTATAATAAACGACAAGTTTCAAATTATAGTTTCCTTTGGTAGTTTCATTATTACTTGATTCAGATTTATGATCGGATGAAGATGAAAAGCGGAAAATTAAAAAATTATAAAAAATACGCCATAAATTTATTATACTTTATAAGTTTTAAATTAGTTTCTTAAATATATTTGTCATTCGCGCTGTTTGACAAACAAAATTTATTTTTTTGGACAAAAAACTATTTATCTAATTTTCCTTCTTGACATTTCCCTATGAATTTAAAAATAGAGAATTTGAATAGTATCCAGATAAGTTATTAAAATATTTATAAACCGAATATATTTTTATGTATTACATCTACGCGAGATAAGTTTACATTCGAAATCTAACAAAATGTTAAGTACTTCTAGAAAATTCTAGAATGATTTATTATGTAGTAAGAAGCTGAACAGATTCCAAACCGAGATAGTATACTTATTCCTAAAGTAGCATTAATAAGATACTTCTAGAAATGTACTATATATAACACACATTTATCAAAAACGGTTTCCTCATCTGATTGGATCCAGAGTTTGTTCATTCAATAAATCTATAACATAACTCATGCAGCTCCAAATGTGAAATATCGATTGAGTCTAACAGTAACAATACTATTAAAAATATATATGTATATATATATATGCGTTTGTGTTCGTGTGTGTGTGTTTTTTTTATCTTAATGCGAACCTCATAAAACTGCAGTTTAATCTTTAAAGAAAACTTTTGATTTTCTTAAAAACTTTACCGAATTTCTAAATTTAGAAATGCTTTCATTACTCGCTAGAGTTTCTTATTCATCAATGAAGAAAAGCATTCAAGCCGAAAATCGCAACTTTAACCCACAAAGTCAAACTACTTAGCATCAGTTAGCCATCCATCATCAATCATCACGAGAAACTACTTACTAACGAAAGCTACTCAGGAAACATTTGTTCGGTTATTGATCTCTGAACTGAAAAACTGTCTCACTCTGTTTGGATTTATTTCTTACTGACATGATGATGATGGAGTAATTTCGTCATTTTTCAATCTTTCCAAACACATTTTAGCCTAGGTAATACTATTAACTACTAGTATGCTAATTGATGCGAGATAATATTTTATTACGTGCTTTAATCACCTCAAACAATGCAGTTTATTTTTATAGACACGTCGCTGATTAGCATTACAATAATTTTATGATTTTACAAGTTTCGTATAAGCAATTCATCTTTCTCTAACACGAAATAAAACTCCAATTTTATACCTTTAACATCTTGTAATCTTATAACTAATTCGATATAATACGTATTTATGGCGAATCGTCTATTTGCTTTTAAATTATTTTAGTTTTACCTCTTTCATAAGTGTTATTCCTTCATAAAACTAGACGATAGTTATTTTAACGAGACTCCAAACTGTTTGTTCTATATTGCTATCACGCAGAAATTATTATAGTAGTAAATTCTGCCGAAATTCCTTCATCCATTGGCAAAGCAAACCGAAAATTAATTTTTTTTTCTAAAGTTTAAATATTCAGCAGCTAAATTAATTATGGCTTTAATCTCCGAGCAAGAATCGAAGAAAAACATAGATTTTGCTCTTGTCTGAATATTTTTTCATGAATTTATATAGTGCACTAAATGAGCTTATATGTCTTTGGGATGATAAATGACTTACTTATCTTCATTCCTTATACTGTATATAACGCTGAACTCCTTGACATTTTCAAAATGGAAAATCTTTATTGTTGGATAGGCAGCGCATCATATATCCAATAATAGAGAATTCTATTTTGAGGCCAGTCAAGATATTTAAGATTAACATGTTTTTGTTGAAATCTTTATTTTGAGAGGTGAGCGCGTATGAAGTAAATAAGAATTTAGTTTTATGTGTTTATCGACAGTAAAAGAATATTTCTGTTTGAGAAATGCTAAAAAAATCCAGGCAGATGCTTTTTTATTGCGCAGTTCACTTTTGGTGAACGTTAAAAATATAATTTTGATGAACAAACCGAAGCTATAGAAGTGAAAACCAACGTGTAATGTTTAAAACATTCGCAGGTATTAAATTAATCACTTAAGATTAGAATTTCTATTCGATATTGTTATATTGATTGTCAGGAGGGGAAAAACTGCAGCCGTCAATATTAGACGTTTGGATGAAGATGAAATCAAGAAAGAGTCATCGATCCGGTGCTACTTGTGCACTAGAACGAAGCCAAGCCATCACTTGTCTATGATTCAAAGCATCTAAGTCTCCAACGATTGCTACTCAGAAGTGGATTGTTGAGATAAGAGGATACCTTTTGTCACGCAGCTGCGTGATCCTTTAAAGGAGGAGATTGTTCCTTTAGATTAGCTGTAATCATTATAAGAATTTAAAAAAAAATGTATGCGATTATCAACGGAGTAAATTATATAACCGAGTCGAGCATATTTTCGAATTAATTATTCGCAATGAGAACAATGGACTCCAACGTAAATTTGACATTAGCGAAATTTCTATTTAAAAGAATTTTCCAGAATTAATTAAAACTTTTAGTAGATAATGTAATGAAAGAAAATTTTCAGTTTTCTTTAGAAAATGCTTTTTATTATCGAACAAAGAAGCTTTCTTCAAACATAACTGAAATGTTTAGTTTTGGAATAGGATCATTAATGAGGTGGATAATAGTCAGCATGTCGTGCACTGCGCTCCAATCTGTCAACTCTATTCAAGAAGTGAAAACATGAAGGTGAGAGTATCATAAAGAAAACATTTGTTCTTTTATTCACTACTTACTAAGCACTTAAATAATTAACCAAACAATAGAATGTAAGGTTTATTTATACAATCAATTAAGCAAACATAGTATGCGTTAAAAAATTTTTTTTTGTTTAATCGATAGGACAGATTTAGCCTTGTGAAGGAAAAGAAATGACAATATATACAATTAAACAGCCAACGGACAAAATTAAAAAATTTCGCATAACTTATGAAAGTTATAGGAATAATTAAGTTTTGCCATTTTAGTTTCTGTTAGTTGGCAGAGAGCGTAGTTATTTCGTTAATTTAAGTTTGAATAATGTATATTAAAACAAGATTCAAATAGTTTAGTATAAAGTTGGAAGCATGAATTGCAGGAGACAGCAGCGATGTTTATGTCAGATACATTTTGACAACGTTTGACACGAACTTGACAGAAAGTTTTCTTCGTCCGTGAATCGTACATGCCAATCAATGCTCTACTGGAAGCATTGCAAAACTTTATCCTTGGAATTTTTCCACAGTCTCACGAGACAGAGACAGGTGGTGTTATAAGAAATACGTCGCTTCTTTATACCGTTTGCAGTTTCTATTTTCTCGTCCTAGTTTTGGGAGTTAGTATAGAAGAGCATCCTATCGATCACGGCCTATCAGAGTAAATACTGGGTAAAGACAACGGGTGGTGATATCCGAAGTGTTTCGACTGCACAGATTGTTCGACGTCTTTCTCATCGATTTACGAAGCTCGACCGAATGTCTCCGTTGCAGCCTAAAGAGATTGTGGCTGTTCAAAGTCAAATGTTGGAATAAAAAGTTTTACATGTTCTCCAGGAAGTTCTTTTGTGTGTGGGTGATGGACGATCCCTATCCAGTTGTAAATCGACTGTTTGCTTTGACTATTTCATAGACCCTCCAGTGACTTCGCTAGAGCAAAACCACTTCGGAGAATATGCAATAGAAAGATGCTTCAGGAACAAAATTGCGTTTATTCAACTCTCAAAATCCGTTTATATATACATATAATATATATATTTACTTAAATAAAATAACGCAATGGGATTGTAGTCTACTAAATATAAAATTTTTCCCTCTAAAGTTTCAATATTAGATATGAATTTTTTATGTTCACAGTTTTATTCTGGCTTATTGCTGTCAGAAATTTTTTCACTTCCTTACATTAAAGAAAGATAAAAATGCACGATAATAATTCAAATATCGATTCTAAATATACCAACAGGCAAAAAAAATTGCTATTAAGAAGGCTTTCTATTAAAACAGATTAAAGGTTAGAAAAAGAGATATGTCTACTTGTCATTTCATTATCCATTCATGATGAATTGGCAAAGTGGAGCAGGAGCCAAGTTCTGAACAAAATTCCACTTGATCATTCATCTCCCTTTGATGGTCGGAGTCATCAGGTGAAGAAGAGAGAGATTAAGTTGTCCTCGACTAATCTCTTGATTCAGAACATTCCAATATTGAGATTTTGATGCAGTTCATATCAATTAAGAGTTCATCGAAAACATGCAAAGAAGATAAGTACGCTGGCAAATCATTCTAGAGTGGCAAAACACTGAATAATCTTATCATTCTACCTAATTATGGGTATAATTTTATCATTCTTTCGTTATTAACTTTTTAATGAGAAACTGTTTCTTTAAAGAATTCAACAAAATAAGCTCTATATTCTAACTTATTTCTTTGATAGCATTTATTTATTAACTTGTCGGCTTCAAAAATCAAACAAGATTCTTAACTTGTCTCAGAAATTAAACTTCGAAGTTTTACTTTGCCTCTCAAGGTAAAAAGAAAAAAAAATTGAAAATTTTTATTATTGTTATTTATGCAGTGAATTAATGCAACCTTACGATCAATAATTGAGACAAATGAAGGAAGTTACATAATTTTACTTTTAAAAATATTTAGAAATTATCCTTTTTTAAATACACTTCTTAAAACTTTGCAAATGTAGATTATCATTTTCCTATCGAAGCATTCGGGTTCATTTTTTTTTCCTTTCTACATTTTGTGCAAATTACTTTAGTTCCTGTGCAAAGTTAAAAATAAGAGAAAGTTAAATTCTCTTCTCAATTATCATTTGATAATCCCGAGTGGAAAATCAGGAATTGGAGTGCATGCTGAAGTACATAAAGTGCACTAACATTTGTTACTGGTGACAAGACGTGATGAGTGTGTCTGTGCCACTGTTTGTTGTCGAATGAAGCAGGAAGAAAATGGAGGTGAAGGCAAAGGTTTGTCCACTTGGCGGAAGTAATTCGATTTTGGGTCACGAATCTGCAGAAGTTTAGATCCAAATCAATTGTTCTTTCAACCGATCCATAACGACCATTTTTATATAAATATTTAACTTTTTAAGTACTTTTACGACTAATTAGAAGAGAAAAATATAATTGATTTTCTGTATAAAAGATAAGTAGTGCAACCGGTGCACTTCATACATACTTTTCCTCATTATAATTAAAACCTGAAGAAGTAATTAACAGAAAAAAACGGTATCTTAAAGACCAAGTTCACTTTATGACTTTTGATATTAAAATTAGAGAAAATATGTTTTTTGTAAAATAAAAGTAAGCTCGAGAGCATTTTTTTTATTCGGAAAAGGTTTAAAACTTTTAAAGCTTCTCCTATTCGAGTAATTATCAAAATGAAAACAAATCTAGGTATGGATGTTATTTATTTTAAGAAGTAAAAAAAAATACTAGCAGATTTTTCAGTAGCAAACAGCTGTTTAGCATATTAAATGTGCCTGGATTTATCAGTAAAATAATAATGTTATAGAGCTTACTTCCGAAATAATGATGACTGATAACAAGCATCGAAACATTTGTTTACTCTGCAGTAAACTGAACATCAGATATACGGAACAATTCATTCAAAAATGAGAAACAACACATAAGAGTGCGGTTTGGTACAATCAAAGCTGGAGCATGGCATCTAAGAGGAGGGAGCAGGATCCAGAGTTGGTAAGAATTGGAGCGTCATGTAGTGTTACCTCATCTGATAAATCACCAATAACTGAATGATGTGAAACGGAAATGAAATGTTTGGCGCATCCAGTCAACGATATAATTAATAGAATAGAACAACACAGCCATCTGTTAACGCTAAGGTAGAGGACAATCAAGCGAGTTAATATTCTGACAGAACGTTGTACCTGACCATTAATTATTGGATGGGAGAAACCTCGATTTGTAATCCATAAATAAAAATTATATCTTGTTCAAACTTATTTCATGGATTGTTAAATTCCAAGATTTCCTTTTCGCAATCAGAGCTTGGAATTAAGATTTGATAATTAATGTCGTTCTTCGTCAAACCCAATGTGTAAAAGATGAATTATTATTATATTTTCCAGCAGAAATGCCATTTATATTTTTCTATTTTCATATTTCAAAACTGCTAAAAATATTCCAATCGATTATATTTCAACTTGCCAATTGATAAAGTTTATTTCGACAGAAGTCTTCAGTGGCCAGAATTGTTCGTTGAAAAAAATACATATATATAGTACTGTACGAAGAATTTATCTTTCCTGCTTGCAAACTACTTCAAAATATATTAAAAAAAAAACAGTTGGAGAGATTTAGAAATACATAAATCTATTTATGATCATACATTTATTAAAATATTTTTGTAAACTGCATAAGTTGGAGAAAAGATAATCTATTTAATAATGGAATTCAATCGTTTGTAGCATTGAGTGTTAGATGAATGAAACATATCTTTTTATTATAAAATATTAAAATCTTTGCTTCTTTTCCAACAAACAGAAACTTTTTCGTATCATAAATTATGAGAATAATTTTCAAACTCTTCTAGATAAATAGAAAATAAATATAAAATGATTACTAATTCAGATATCTAACATATTAGAGAAACTAGCCAGAAAACTATAGATAAATTGTCGCGCTATTAAGTTTAATAATATAGAATGAATGGTGACATTACGTAGCGAGATATCTACATATCTAATGGAGAAAGATTTCCATTGGCGGTATATTATATCTACATAAATTCAACGGTATAGTTGAGATTAATATTTCTATAACTTTATTTAATGCTAATACTGGATGCACAAAGAATATTTCAATTATCTATACACAGATGGATTAATGTTCACCACATTGACTATGGTGACAACAGCCAGTGACAATGCGCCTGTCAATAGCCAATAAAGCTACCGATGTGTTCAATCGATATACCAAAAGTTACGTTTAAGTTATACATAATTGCGCATAAAATTAAAATTAAACTTAAATAAGGCTATAACTTAAAATCATATATAAACCATATAAGAATATTTAAATATATACTATAATTATTAATAAACTTCTGTCAATTTAACTTCCGCGTTTACATCGACACGCTTAGATTTGGCAGAGTGTAAACAGTAAACAATTACTATACAGAAATATTACGTTTACTTATATTTTTAACTGTATTTTTAATCAGAGTTTTATTAAAATTTAATTCAGTCGAGGGATTATCAGCAATAAGTAATAAATCGAGAAAATTGATTTTCAGTAAAATCGATGTCGAAGAATGCGTATGTTTTAATAAACTCGAAATAAATTATGCAAATGTGTTGTTTCGTGTTGTACTTTTCAATAAAAGTCTCTGCGCTGTATGATACCATAGAATCTGCATGAAATATGATAACTCGCTTTACCTAATTATTGTAGATAACTCTTCAATTACTAATATTAAAATTAAACTTTTATAAGTTCTAGTCATTTGCTATAAAACTTGAAAAAATAAATGTATTTGTATAGATAATTTTTGAATTTATTAAAAATACCGTATTTAGTTTAAAAAACTATTTTAAGCCAAAACTTTTTTATTTTATATTGCATAAATTTGTATTATAATCTAGATATGCAAAATGCAATAAGTAAACATTCCACATTATCGCTAAGATTTATGATTTTTAAATAATGTTACTGATGACCCATCAAGTTTTACATATTCTAAACTTATAACTATTATTTATTGTTTTAACCACCTTACCAATTTTTATAACTAAAACAATTTCTATTGTTTTCTTATTTACGTTTTATCTTATGTTATTACTAAACAGAAAATTAATAAATTTGTTTAATTTTCAAAGTTTTAATATAAATAAAATTTCGAAGATGTACGATGATATCCTGTATTAGTATCACGGCTGTTTTGAAGATAACTGTGTACCATATTAAAAAATTATGCATTTTTTTTACAATATTATTAATATCATTGATTCTGCGTATTATCTAAAGTATAGTGAACCATAATTCAAATGTAAGAAGATTAACTTTACTGAATCATATAGAGAAATAAAAATAAAAATTATTTTTGTAAATTTATGTTAAGCTCAGATTTAATTGAATTATTGAACTTTTTTCAAATTTCTGGAATTTTAAAGAAAAATCTCTCTGAACATTTTGCATTTTTACATAAAAAAATGTTTTCTATTCATAGGCATGGCGTATAACTTTAGAAGTAGAATAACTGTTCCACGAAAATATGAAATATTTACCAATCATCGGAATTTATTTCTGCTTCGATGGAAAAATAACAAAACCTTATGTTGGTAAACGTTGACAAAAATTAGAGGTTTTCGTCAATGAGATTTTATGTACAGTCGTGTGTCTGGTGATTTTATGAAGCATTATCTTTCTGAGAGGTCGCATAACTGGTGAATCATTAGAATTACTGGCGGATGTTGTGAAATTATGATCCATAAAAAATTAATTGCCAAAGTTACCAAGGAAAAGTTTGATAAAACTACAACAGTAAAAGATATTAATAATGCTTTACAAAATCTCGAATAAACCACAGAAAAATGCAAAAAAAATTGCATATTTTACAAAAAATACTAACTGATGATTATGGTATCTAAGTATCAATTGTGGCAGATGAACATACTGTTAAAATGGGCACGATGTTTTATCATTCTTTTCCACGCATGAATTTCACAAAATTCTAAAATAAAATTTCTAGTTTTCTCTAGAATTTCTAAATAAAATCGATAAGAGCTTTTTATGACTATGGTTTGTCTATTTTGACAGGGCTTACTTTAATATTTAGTACAATATACTTAAAAAATATGCTTCCCAACAATTTAAAAGATGTATAAAGCGTATTTGTGGATGAGCATTTTAAAACCGTCCACGGTGTCATAATATGTTCTTAACTTTCAAATTTTTGTTACTCAGAATGAGCACGAATATAACTGACAAAATTATAAAAGGAAGAAATTTAATTCGTCCGAGATGTCAGCGACTCGAAAATTAATCTTAATGCAGAAGAAATTAAAGTGGACATTTCAATCGCTCAGTCGGCCATGTGGAACAACCTCGGCTTTTCTTTCGAAAGATCTAGAATCGATTTCCTGGTTCCACTCCTTAGATCGTTTTTCAGGTGGGTCCTAGCATAGCCCGTTGATCCCGTCTTTCGCATTTCCAACCATCTCCATCACGGATATGGACTCCAATGGATTACCTCATGGTATCTCAGACGACGAAAAATATTAAAAAATATTATTTGAGAACAAAATTTTAAATGATTACAATATATAGAATTTGGCTAATGGTAAAATATAATTATTTATAAAACTAGTTATAAAAAATGTGAATAGTTTATTTGAAATATGTTATATTTTGAATATAAATTGTTCTGAATCTCATATACATGTATTCTGACGATATTTTGAATCTCTCCAAATGTATGGATTTTCAAAAATAAAATTAGAGAATCCAATAATTTTGTGTGGTTTTATGATTAATTTTAAATCTCATATGGCAAAAATATAATAGGTATTATATCTTGAAGAATTGTTGAAAATTTATAACTGTATATAAGTAACTTTTTATGCAAATATTTTAGATTTGTTTCTTTTTTAATTAGGTTTAGACATGGTAAGACATACGTAGTACACGCAGTTATAATTCTGCAAATTTTTTTTTATTAAACATTTTATCGGAGCAGATCTACTCATCTAGTAGATGGAAGTTAAAATCTATTAAATAACTAGTAAAAATGCAACAAAATAAATACTTTCTCTGATTGTAAACAAATCAGACCAAACAGACAAATCGGTATAAAAAAATATATACTGTTGAATATTTTAATTCCCGATATTATTTTAAAAAGTAATAAAATTTTTAATATTTGAGCAAATACATTATTAAAGAATTCTGTAGAAATTAACGTTTCTGAATAAAGTGTTTGATCGAATGGAAGATTTCATCCCGGAAAATCCAAGAAGGAAATCAGAATTTTTCAGGGGATTCGGACAAATGTTCTTTTCACCGTGGCATCTTTGACCACTTTCATCACAGGTATGTCTCTAATAAGTTATGTCTCAGTTATATCTAATAAGACATACCTGAGACATAAGTTGTCACAGGTATGTCTCTATCTGATGGATCTGTGTGCATCCATCAAAGCAATCGGTGTAGATCAGTGTTATTCAAACTGTGTTCCACGGAACCCTGGAGTTCCACAAAATGTTTCAAAGGGTTCCATAAACATACATAAAATATTCATCAAAATGGCCCCACCGCTTAGTAACCTTTAATTGGAAAGCCGCTCAAAATTCAAAAAGAAGACGAATAAAACTTGTGAATCTTAAAATCCTAAAATAAAATAACGTACTTACTGAAATAAAAATTAATAAACAACGTGAGAGAAACTATCAAAATTCATGCCTATCAACTCGAAATGATGGAATCCCAAGTTCATAATCGTTTAATCGGAATTATTTACCAAGCGCAGCATTTTATCGCATAATTATTAATTGGCGTAATGAATCGCATAAAAATTGGAAATTTAATTTTAAAGTAATCGCGTAATCTAAAAACGAGAACAAAAATTGAATAAAATAACACTGTATTCTGATTTTAAATTCGATATAAAGATTGGAAAATAAATTAATTATAAAATAACACATTAAATAGTTCAAAATAATTTAAAATAGAAACTATGTTAGATCTTCCAGCACAAATATTTTCAGAAAATTTTAAATATGATTATGTCAAATGAAGAGTAACGCGCGGATCATCATTCGAAGCGTCGATAAGTCATCTCCATTATAGAGAATAATAAAATAACAGCAATTATTAAAAAGATATCATTAACTTCAAATTATTCTGGCCAGAGACTAACGTACGATTCTAAAGATTAGTGATAATTCGATGTTACTGGATATGGCCTTTACTGTTCGATGTCCGAAACATTAAAACGTGTCACCAGTAATATAATAATAATAGTAGATTTATGTTCTGACTCAATCGATAAAGTCTACTATACAGAAAATATTATTCGAATCGAATTTTAGCAGAATATTTCAACTTTTTTCCTTAAAAGAAATGTTGGCATACCTAAGTGGCATAAATGTCAGAAGCATTCGCTTTCTATACTGTATTCGCGCTTCTATATTTATACTTATATCTTATTCACCATAAGAAATGATAAAACATACGCAATTTGGATTATATAAATTTAATTATTTTATACATTTTATGACCTTTTGTGATTAAACAAAAGGTCATACTTTCATTTAAGATTTTATTTCATTTAGTATATCTAGAAAGTATGTTAAAGGTCATTTAACATACTTTCTAGATATACTACTAACATAGTTCTAGGTTTCTAATAACATAGCACTTAATTTCTATTAACATA
>WUQG02425325.1:0-14798 GCA_011317285.2 Androctonus mauritanicus | reverse complement strand
TCATAGCTTCCATTATACTGCTTGTCTACACTGACATACAGGCACACAAATATTCAAACACTAATAGCAGTTGTGGGCCCACAACTGCTATTAGTGTTTGAATATTTATGTGCCTGTAAAAATAAATATATTCCAAATACGCATTTTTTCATAAATGCATTAAGAATATTTTGTCCTATAAAATTTAATATTTTTATTGGTTCAAACATTTTCCAAAAATTTAAATTATTGAAACTTTTAGATAATAAACAACAACCTACAGATATGATGTGATTTCAAGAATAAAATTAATTTAGGTCATATTTTCCAGTACAAACTTTTCCAATATTATTCAAGAAAAAATTTAGTGTTACATAATTACTTTTAGAATTATAATTAATGCATGACTTAAAGGAATCAGTATTCGGTTTTGTTGGAATTTCAATCATTTAGGATTTTGATCTATACATTTCTGTTAATGAAGTTTTCACTGCCAAGACCAAAAATGGTATAAATAAAAAATTTATAAATTTCATAATAGAATGTTAGTATTTATATTAAATTTTTGCTGATGAAGATTTATTTTTAAATTTTTCATTTCAACAATAGAAGATTATTTGTGAATCCTACATATAACAATTCTTTGGTAAAAACCTTAATCAATTAGATCAGTGACGGGCAAACTTTTCTGACAGCGGGCAACATGGACTTCTGTAAGGTCTTTAGTGGGCCGCATGTAAAAAAATGTTTTTACTTTCCAATACATGAGGTACTCATAGTAAAGGAAAATATTGCGATCGTGCCAGAAACCAGTGTTTTATTTTCAACAAATTTTCACTGTCACTCTATACCACCACTCTACTGCCTCAAAGAGGATGCTTTAGCGTACAAAATTAAAATTTACTTAATTAATTATGTTGCTTGTTTATATAATTAAAATTTTTGTGGTAAAATTTAAAAATTCTTACACTTGTGCACAGATCACGGGTCGTATATATCGTCGTGGTGGGCCATAGTTTGCCCATCACTGAATTAGATCCATTTACATACAGTATATAAAAATTTTATAATTTTCATTTTAAAAAGAAATTACTTTGTTCTGACATCAATGGCTTGTTATCCCGCTGATCTAACCAATCCCTTAAACTTTCTGCACACAATTCCATTTGAACATAAAGTGTTGCTCGAACATTCTAGAAATTTAATGTATAATTTGAAAAAAATTTATAAGAAGTTAGATAAGTGAGAGAGATTAGAAGTTAACAAATTTTACAATTTAAATTTATTAGTTGATAATTTAAATTAAAAATAAATTTTATATGAAAAAAATAAAATAAAATTCATAATTTACCCATGATAAGAGAGGAAATTCATCAACATGAGCAATTTTTAATACTCTCCAATTGTCATCAAAACTAGAACACCGAGCAATTGGTAACTGTGTAATATCATTACTGGAATATTCTCTTCTTTGTAAAGTTAATATATCATCCATTTCTGATTCGCTATGAGATTTACAAGTTGCACCTGAACCATGTCTATGTCGAGAAGTAGGACTGCATGCAAAATTTTCAAAGTCTTCATCCTGATTATTTAATTCATACTCTTCCATTTCATAACTGTTTCTTTCATTATTGGAAATATCCAATGTATTTGTAATTTCCTTTATACTAAGTGGTGTATAAGAATTATTCATATGAGGAATTTCTAAAAGTCTTTTAGCAATGGTAGGTGATAGATTGATATAATCATGTATCATCAATGAAGAATTTGTTAAAAATTTATTATTATTATTATAATTAATAGAATATATTTCATTTTGATAGTCTAAATCTGTTATTTTTTTATGCTGATTCATTTTTTCAGTTTCTTTTAATTCACTATCATTAGTAAACATTATATCATCATCATCATCATCATCAGTTTTATCTGTTGAGAAATCACAGCATCTAAAAATATTTAAATAAAAATTATAGATTATTTTTTGAAAATAGTTTATTTACAGTAATATTGAAATTATTATTTTTGATTTTCAAATTATCAACTAAGATTTTACAATTTGAAAATCATAATAATAATATAAATATTAAAAATTTCAATATTTTTTATTAATCTTTTGATACGAGGGTTATTTTTTAAATAAGGTTCGTTTTTTAATCATCATTATATGGATATAAAATACAGGGCCAAACAACAGAATTTTAAAACTGCAATTTGGCTTGTCTTAATCAGTTTATTGCAGCTGTATTTACAGTTTTCAAAAAAGGAATATAATTAGTTCCTGATGATGGTTCCTAAATCTTTCTGGCCAAAATTCTTTATTTTAAAAATTTTTATTAAAATAAATTTTCATAACTTTATTGGTTTTTTTCTCCTCTCTCTTTTTTTTTTATTTTAGATTATTATATTCATGTTGTTTTAATTATATGTTGAAATAAAGTTAATAATATTTTTCCAAAAGTTAATTTTTTATAGGATAAATTATAAAATCATAAAATTTCAGAAAATATTATAAACAATACCAAAATATTGTTTATTTCTGTTTAAATAGTCAATATTTTTTATTAATCATTAGTGTTTTACTTCATTTTCATTGTATTTTTGTAAATATTAATATAAACAAAAATTTACCATTAAAAGGGGTGTGGCACTTTTATTGTTTTATCGAAGTCACTTCTTTCCCATGCCTTTCCTGTCTAGTCTACTAAGTACCAGGAAGTATGATATTGAGAGTACAGTAAAACCCCACTTAATGCTGCTCTGTTTAACACTGTTTTGACATAATACAGTTTTTTCAAATTTATATTTTTTATTGATTCACTTTGGCATGGTTTTCAAACTGCTAAACTTACATAAATCCAAAATCGCAGGAATTTGTTGCTTTGATACTCCTGTGCCATCTTGCAGTGCATTTGATATCAGTGCAGTATAGAACATATGAAAGTCTGCTGCTGTCACAGTTCATATTTATGATCGATCCTCAACATTACTTTACAGTAATAAAGATAACAATTATCCCATTATAGTTTTAAATTGAATGCTGTCACTTTGAACTGTAGTTCCTTAAAGTTACAATATTTTTCTTTCATCAATATTTTTTCATTGTTTATAGTTTACTACAATCTTATTACTGCCTTTTGTTCTTAAAGCTTTTTATTTTCTAATTTTAAAAAGAAAAATATTTTTCGCATATATTTAATTTTTTTATTCACTGTCCTGTTTCACCTATCACCATTATTTATATGTTAAGATGATCTCATTTAATGCTGTTTCATTTAGTGCTTGGTTTTTTGAAACATATCCCCTGCATTAAATGGGGTCTTATTGTATTGTAAGAGCCAGCCATTGGGGGTCCAACTAGAGCAAAGTAATGATTATAATATCTGGTTTTGCACGAGAGGACAATTTTTGTTTACTTCAGAGTTGTTGATATAAATTTGAAAATTTATAAAAAAATAAAAATTTTTGAAATGAAGAAAAGGCATATTAATAAATATAAATTATTAATAATAATAATGTTTCAATAAATTTATGTAAATTTTTGAAATAAATACATCACATATCTTAATTAATATTCATTAATTAAAATTTGCATATTAATTGTTTTTTATTGATTTTTTTGAAAGTATGGTCTGATTTTCTTTATTTATGGCTTGTTTTATTGACATGACCAGTTACTCTCTAAAAATAGCAAACATTACATGAAATGTTTATATGTAAATGCAATTAGATCAAAATTAGAATGAATATTCACTTGTTATAGCTGTTCTCATTGTTTTCATACCGGTTATAAATAAGTTCAATTATTTTTTATCTTCATTGTAAATTATTTAAGATATGAGAAATAAAATATCAATACATCAGTAAAGACATTATTATAAAAAATAGTAGTAATTCAGAAATTCTAATGTGCAAGTTTCATTGAAAATTAGCAAGTTGATTACTAAGTTGATGGACTTATTGCTTTGCATATATGCTCTGAAATGAAATGATATCTATGAGTGCAAAACTCAAGACATGCGAGTTTTGCACTCATAGATATCATTTGCTAATCATTGGTTGTCTATAGATAGTTTTACTATAAATTAAAATGCTGCAGAAATGAAAAGCAAAGGAAAAATATGAAAAAAACAGTTTTCAGAATGCTTGCAAAATATCATGAAAACTTTCTAGTCACATGACAGAAAAATTAGAATTTTTAAAGACGAATATATTTTGCATTTTTTAATCTAGTAATTATGGGTCACGTAAAGGATATTGATGTGCAAAATTATTAATTAAGATAATATTTGTCAGTAAATAAAAACAAGATTCTGTTTTTCTAAGAGCTTAAATAATTTTATATATGGAAATATTCAAAAGAATGTTAATAGTACAGTTGGTTCTTTATAGATGTTATTGGCAATAAAGATACATTGCATCTAATTGTTTTTTTATTGATTTTTTTGAAAATATGGTCTGATTTTCTTCATATATGGCTTGTTTTATTGAAGAGCCTTAAAATCATCTGAGCTTCAACTAATAGTGTAGATGCTAAAAGATTTTTCAATATATACAGTTTAATTAAAACAGATAGGAAAACTTGAATGAAGGATGATAATGTAGAAATTCATTTTACGGCAACATTTTATTGGATTATTGAATGACTTATTTATTTTTTTAAAGAGTAAATAAGTCTTATTGGGACAAAGATTTCATTCCATATGTACAGCTTTATTTTTATAATTTTACTTGTTAATAATGACTGAAGCATAAATTCCTTGTTTTATTAATTAAGATAATCGAATCATAGATTTTATTTCACATTAGTTAGAATTATTGAATTTTTTGCTATTTTATTAACTTCTTGTGTTATATTTTTAGGATTTAGCTTATTTAATGTAATTATATTATTATTATATGATCCAGGTATTTATATTAACCTATAAAGTAAATTTTCATACAAAATGCTCTAAAATGCTAAATGCAAAACTGATAGATGCTATGAAATGCTAAATTAATAATTCAAAATGCTAAAAATCACCAGCCCCAGTTATACTTTTTGATAATGAGGTTTATTGTAATGTAAATATTATCAATGAAAATATTAAATTATAATTTAATCATTCATTACCTTTGGAATGCTGTTCCCTTACATATATTTGAGGTATCTGAAGATATTTTTCTTTCTTTATCTGAAGATGACATTGGAGTAATAGATCCTAAAAGCAGGAAAAAATAAAATATATTTTACAAACATACCAAATACATAAAATACTTTAACATATCAGTTTATTATTATTATTATTATTATTATTATTATTATTAAATATATATTTATATAATTTAAAAAATTATTTGAAATAATTTGAGGAAAGCAACATATTTTGTATTATTTTTATTAGTTTTTGAAACAAAAAAATAAAATGTGTGATGACATATATGCTGTCTAAATTGTTTTTTGAAAATTTCACTAAATATTGTCATAATATTTACATTTTTGTAAACATTTTTATTTTACTCATTGTTAACATAAAAAACTGCCTTAAACACTTTTATAGTATATTAATGATTAAAATCCAACATTTAAAAGAATTTTCCCATGACTGCTTAATGTTGAATTTTAATCATTAATATACTACTTTAATTTAATTTTGTTATTTTCTGTAGCAAGATTTAAACTATAAATCTAACTGAAAATTTGGATTTCAACAAGAGTGTGTGTATATATATATATGGAGCCATTCTCTGATTTATATAATATGCGACCTACATAGATTTGACTTTATAGAATATATTGTCTATATATTTTTTTTTAATTTTTTAAAAATATATAACATAAATACAAGCTACTATATTTGTAAGTTACAAGTCTAAACATGTTGATTTATAATATTTA
This sequence comes from Androctonus mauritanicus, assembly GCA_011317285.2. Lineage (NCBI taxonomy): Eukaryota > Metazoa > Arthropoda > Arachnida > Scorpiones > Buthidae > Androctonus > Androctonus mauritanicus. Next base: position 8,941 of record WUQG02425325.1, on the reverse strand, counting down.
TGCTCATTTTACTTGATTTATTCATGTTTTGCATATTCTTTATTTTAAGTATCATATTACTATAATGATATTGTTCCATGCAATATTGTCTCATTTTTAATCAGGGAATAATATGATGCCATAATATATAGATGCAATCACTTAGCTTTGAAAATTTTTAATCCAGAATTTTTGCTAAAAAAATTATTTTTTCAACTTTATATTAAAAAAAAATTAATTAATATGCAAATTTTGATTAATGAATATTAGCTAAGATATGTAGCGTAATTAGTTCAAAATTTATATAAATTTATTGAAATATTGTCATTATTATTAATAACTAGGAAAATGTGCCTGGTGTTGCCTAGGCATAGTTTGAAAACATACAGTATATTAGGAAAAACTTGGTTTTGATTATTTGCATGTTGATTTCTTCTATAATTTTAGCTCATTCAATAGTTATTTAATACATTCCTCATGATATTCAGAAAGTTTACAAACTTATGAGTCTGTGTTTATGAAGTCAATCTTTTTCAAATTGAAGAGCATTTTGAAAAAGATTGACTTGGAAGAATATTGAAATTCATAATGTTGTGATACTGTATACTATACTTCTTAAAATTAATAATTTTATTTCATCATATTGTCCTCAAAAAGAATGTTTGTTTAATTAGAAAATTATTTCATGCATTGATTTCATTTGTTATTTCAAACCTCATGTTTATTGAAATATTATATCATCATTAGACTAACTGAATTACAACTGATAGAAATTATTTGTTTTTGCTGAATTTAATAAAGTATAAAATTGGGAGATCATTTTATCAATTTATCAATATTATGTGATGACATCATGGGATCTTGTGATGCCATCTCAAATTCAAACTAAATCATTTTACCATATAATTCATTTATAATAGCATTTGGAATCAGTTAGCTGATCATGATGTTATCTCATGGACATCATGATCAGCTAAGCTCATGGATGTCACAATATCACTCCAATGTTACATAATTGTGATACCCATAACAATTACTTTCTGTGAAATCATATATTATTAAGTCATTTATGACATTGCAGCAGTGTTGCTATGACATCATACCAAATTCGAATATCACTCTGAAGGATTTAAATAAAGATATTTTTGTTGTCACATCAAAATACCCCACCCTCTGAGGTGATTTCAACTTAGGGTAACATATGTTATCTGTGGGTCAAGTGAAGTCTTCGTGCAAAGTTTGGTTCCAAGGGTCAAACTGTGCAGTAAGCCTTTAAAGAACACACACAGACAGACACAACAGACACACATTGCATTATATATATATATATATATATATAGATTTATTTTTATTGATATGTTTTTCATTTATTTTAATAATTTTTAACTGAATTTTTTTATAAACCTTCAAGTTTATATCAACAACTCTAATGTCCCCTCTCATAAATAATCAGTTATAATATTCATTATTTTGCTATAATTGGATCACCAATGATTGACTCCAACAATACTCTCAATATCATACTTTCCAAAGTGTAGTAGACAGAAAAAGCATAAGAAACGACCGGCTGCAATAAAACAATAAAAGTGGCATACTCATTTTAATGTCAGATTATTGTTTTCATTAGTATTTTCTCATGTTTTGACAAAAATACAATGAAAATGAAATAAAATATCAATGATTAAAAAAATATTGGTTATTTTAACAGAATTAAGCAATATTTTGGTATTATCTATAATTTTTTTTTTTAATTTTAAGATTTATATTTCAGCCTATAAAAAATTTTAATAATTAACTTTATTTTAACATATAATTGAAACAAGATGAACACTGTAATCTAGAATATGTACAAAGAAAGGAAGAAAAAAATCCAATTTTCTGAAAAAAAATTCAAATAAATAAATTTGTAATATCTGAAAAAATAAATTTCAGTCAGAAAACATTTAGGAACCATCATCTTCTGAAACTAATTAAGCTGTTTTCTGAAAATCATAAAGGCAACTGCAATAAACTAATTAGGATAGTCCAAATTGAAGTTTTAAAATTCTATTGTTTGTTCCTGTTATGTGCAGCATATCACATCAATAGCTGCTGACAATAAATGACCTTGAGCAGCATATCATGTCCATAGCAAGCAACAAGTTATACAAAAATTACAAAATTACTGATTACATCACTATTGTAAGTATGAATGGTTATAAGTTGATGAGACCATAAGTCACGGACAATCTATTTTATGACTCAAAATTATATAAGCTTGTTTATAAATTTTTTAATTTTATTAGGTGACTAAGATTATATAATTGTAAATGAAGCTAGAACTGTGTTCTCATTAACATTTGAATATGAACATTCTGCTTACTTGAGTAGAATTTCTACAATTGTACCAAACTGGCATTTCATATTATTCTAATTCTGAAAGTTGTGAATTAGTTTTTATATGGGGGAAAAAGTGGAGAAAAATAAATCCAGATGTGTTGTACCATTCTAACAATGTATTTTTTAACTTTTAAAATAGGGAATGGATTTATATGTAAGTTGCTAATTTCTTATTGATTTTTAATTTTCAAAGTAAAACAGCGATTTTCAGCTTTTTTAAATCATACTGAACAAAAGCCAAAGTTTTTTTAGGGAGAGATTTTATCATTAAAAACAGAATATTAAAGTTTGTGCTTAAAAGATCAATAATTAAAATTCAAATCATTGTGTTATTTTTAAAAATTATATTAATCATGGATTTTTGAATTTTATTATAGCTTTTTTTATTATTAAACTGTTATTGATTTCATCCTTATTGGCCTTTTATGAAAAATATAGAATATTTCTAAAATTTACCTTCATGATTTTTTTTTATTCCACAATTATTTCTCATTTCTTTTTGACTTTCCTCAAACTCCTATAGCACACCTGTGGACTCTTTGCAGTACACTGATTGAAAATTGCTAAAATTTAGAAAGTTGGTTTATGTATATATACATAGCAACAGATTTGCTGCAAGACTGAATTAAAAAATAAAATATAAAAAGCTTTTTAAAATTATATTTCAATTATAGTTTACAGAAATTCTACTGATTAGAAAATTTGCCTTTAGAAAAAATGTGCACTGTCACAATATTTCAACCAATCAAAATAAAGATGGAAATATTGCTTAATTCTTCTTATTAACCATTGATGATTGGCAATAATTAATAGAAAGAGGTTGCTTTCTCAATGTAGTAAAAATGAAATTCTGAATATATAACTTTCAAAAATTTATTTTTACTCAAATTTTCCATTTGTAATTTATTTGTAAACTAAAATGATTATAAAAAGATCAGTAAAAATTAAGTATATTGCATATTATAAATATATCATAAACACAAAATATTTTAATGTTTTTGTATAAAACTATCTAATTAACTCAAAAACTTGACAGTTCTGAAGTGAGCATAAATGCAAAATAACATTTAAACTGATAGAAAAAGAAATTCATCACAGTCTCTCTATCACTGAAATGACTATTTGATATATCCTCACTTATTAAGTGAAAAAAAAAAGTAAACTTCAAGTAACCTATAGCCATCTTATAACTGGATCAAATTTATAATAATTCTGTTTAATAATATTTTATGTTTATTACTTTTCTCTCATTTTCATGGAGTGAATAATTGATATTTAAATATAATTATTATTTAAAATTAACCTGAATTCAACAGCTGATTTTCAATCCAAGCTGTCTTATAAGCCACAACATTTGAATGATTTAGTTTAGCTAATAATTCTACTTCTCTCAAAATCTGAAATGAAAATAAAATCACATTAAAGTTAGTTTGAAAGTTATAATTAGTATTAGCAAAGAATAATGATTATAATTTTATTTAAAGGGTATAAAACATTAAATTGACCTATTATATGTATATTTAATTAAAATAAAAAATATTTACCTTCTGATATGATGTATAATTGGTATAACGAAAATTTATTTTCTTTACTGCATAAGTACATCGATCTACTCGTTTCAATGCCTAATATAACAAAATTTTTAAAATTTTTTAGAGAAATATTATTATTATTATTATTATATAATTATTTCTGAAATTATTAAGTCTTTCCCAATGAATTTAATTTAAAAAATATAAAAAATCGAACTTTCTCAAATTAATTTTGTATTCCTTACACACTTTCTCTAACAGTCTGAAATAATATATTTATGATTTTCTCTTTTGATTTTTTGCATAAATATGTATAATAATGTTATTTTTTTATATGATATTGCTATGCCATTATCTATTAAAAAATATATTATTATAAATTGATGCACTTATAAAATCAGATGCTATATCCAAATATAGACAAACAGTTCTCATACTTTTGATTATATTATTAATCTGTCTTACAAGGAGAGGTTCAGACATTCAGGCACTGATTACTTAGTTTATTTTTTATTTTTATTAATTTTTTTACATTATTTTGTATAAATCATCAATGATATATAGTTATTCGTATTTTTTTTTATTTTAAATATTTTGTGTGTTTATATATATTTTTTGTCAACAGATGACACCACATTCCATTCTGTAAGAATATTTATTAATTTTCTGACAGCAGAGTGAGAGAGAGAGAGAGAGAGTTTGTGTGTGTTTGCATTTGAAAATTACTTCAATTACTTCTTTCAGCAATTATAACAAAAATAAAAACTACTCTTCAGAATGATTTTTGTTGATAAAATGTTTGATAATCATTCAATGTAATAAAAACCAAATGATGCTTATATGCATATCCATGACAACCTTAACAATTTTTCGTATCATCAAAAAAAACACCACAAATAGCAAGAAACATGCACATGAAATCTGATAATCTTCCCAATGGTTCATTTTTCTAACGGTCTTACTAATGGTCAGTATCTTTATTTTAGCTGATACAATTACAAATTAGCATAGTCCAATATAAATTAAAATCTTTGAATTATTCTTACATAATGACACCATCTGTTGACTAAAAAACATGTAATAATATATAAAATATTAAAAACAAAAAATACAAAAAACTGTATTTATATCATACAAAACAATATAAGAAAAATAAAAAATAAAACTAAACAATTGGGAATAGAATCAACGATTGCACACTTACAAAATTAAGAGGCTATCCATTGCACTACCAGAACTTCTATGATTTTTTGAATTATAATGTATACGAGTTCAGCACAAAACTTCTTGTTCAATTTTCTCGACAATGTTTGAGTTGTGCACTTTTTTGCTTGAACATTATATTGTTCTAGAGGACTATTACAAATATGCAAAATTTATAAAATCAGTGACCCAGATGTCTGAACCTCTTCTTGTTAATTCTAATCAATTAGCAAATTACTCTATTTTATTCCTTATGTAGGACATAAAATTTGCACTCTCAGCAATTATGCCAGCTGAATTTTCATTCCTTTAATTACAGTAAAATTTTCTTTGTTCATTTTAGTTTTGATTTCTTATTTTTTAATTAAGAATTTAAATAGCAAGTCAAAAGATAAGTAAAGAAAAAATAAAATGAACAAAAGTCCTACTGTATAAATTTGAAATAAAAAATGTTGTTCTAAACTTTCTTTGGCATTTCCTAGCATGGCATTACCTTTGATAAAATTAAGATATTAAATCTAACATTTTTATAGTGAAAGGTTTTCTAATGATTAATTAACTCATTTGAAATTGATGAAATTTAATTATTATTATTATATCAACAGCATATGACACATTCGCAGAATTCAGCTTCAATACTCATTTCTGTGTGTAACAAAATAGCAAAATATTACCTATAATTTAATACTCTAACTTTAAATATTTTATAGTCTCTCTAGTGTGATAATTTTATCACTTCTGAAACTTTTTACTGTAGTATAGTGAAATCATTTGTTGTTAATTTTGAAAAAGTTTTCATTTTTTTATAGTTATTTAAATAATATGAAAATTAACAGAACAACAAAAATCTGAATATTTATACAGGAATATTTCATTTAGTATTGTTAATTGGTTATTCTAAAGTACCGCATTAAATAAATATGCACAGAGTGAAACATTATTTCTATAGGAAAATAAGTAATCTGTTCTTATCAAATTTTGTTAAAACAAAAATATTTGCATATTTACCTAAAATTAATGAAAAATAATAAAAGGGTGAAAAGTAAAAATAATGGAACACTTTTATTTGCTTAATGTTTACAAAATGTAAAAGAAAAACATTATTTTTTAACTAGAAAATCAGCCAAAGTTTTTTGTCGGAAATGAGGCTAACATAAAGACTGAAGGTAAGTTATCTCTGTGGACTGTATCTGCCACGAGTCCCCCCTCTCGGTGATTGAGTTTGTACATAGTCACACACTAATCATCACACTTGACCAATCAGCAATGTTCATTTTGGCAGTATTATTTTAGTGGGAATATTTTAGCACAAAATCTTTCCAAACTACATAATAATGAATCAATCAGTACTAATTGAAATTTATTACTCAAATTACTAAACGTATTATAGCAGGGACAGCACTGAATGAATCCGCACTAAGTGAGGTATTCCTGTATTTTTATATTTAAATTCAAAGAAAATTTTATCTTTCAATTTACAGAATTTACTAATCATGCACAATTTTTTGTATGTAGAACTAAAGCTTTTATTCCAAAAATGATAATTTAACACAAACTGTAGTGCTTTCAACTTCAAAAATATCTTCTTCAGCAATTTATATAAAAAGCAAGTCTGAAATTGTATAGAAAAGTAGAAGCAGCAGATTTAACTATGAAACTTTGTTGTGGTCCAGATAAAAGATTTGAGAAGAATGGAGCAGAAGAAATCAAAAAAACATCCATTTTTTATTTCCACTGATTTTGAAGGAGGTCTCAGCAAACAGCTAGGTCTATATCTGCCAAGGATATGCCATCTACAAATACTTCTAATTTTGACCCAGTAGACATGGATAAATTAAGAAGCAGTAATTTCAGTTTGAGTGAAAAGAGCCCATATGAAGAAGGATCAGAAAATGGAAAACATTCTGAGCATGTCTACCCTGTAAAAATCAGCTTGGGTGTCAATGTCAAGACTCACCAGTATATGTTTAGACTGTTTCATTTATTATTTAACCCTTATCACTCCAAGATCATGTATGACTTGACAGGCTGTTTTTCTTCCTGTACTCCATAGTCATGAACACTTTGCCAGGATCTAATTTCCTTATTTTTATTTATATTGAGAAATAATTTTTAAAACATCAATTTTTATTATATTGTTCACTCTTTTATCATAACCAAAATTTTGTTAAATGTGGATTTTTAAATAAATTTTTAAATAATTGTTCATTTCAATTTAATCAGAATTGTCTAACACAAGCATCATCTTTGGATCACCAAAAATTCAAGAACTTTTTGTCTAAATTTATCTGAGTTGTTGTATCATATTTCGCATTTCCTCCTTAGTTTATTTTATTTTTCAGATATCTGGATCTAATAAATTATAATTTAGGAAAGTTTTGCCCCTTGTATATAATATGATTTCAGTGTTTTTTCATACAAAATTCAATAAATTAATTTTTTTTTTTAATTTATAAATTTTAATTTATCAGAGAAACAAAGTAAGCAATCCCATGCTTGACGATTGACATAGAAGTTAGTGTTCTACATTATGGTGGGAAAAACTCAACTGATTATGACATCACATGATCCTTTGTTTACATTAGTTAAATTTTAAAATATAACAAAAAAGTTATTAAATAATAAATTAATTTTTGTGTTATCTCTAGTCAAAACAAGAAATTTGTAAACAGTTGTGTATAATTATTGACAAAAAGCATCCAACAAGGTCAACTACTATGGATGGATGATCTATCCATCCATAGATCATAGCATCTGAAGTAACTGCATTAAATATGCTGAAATATCAAATGAATCCATGTATATGGCACAGTAAGTGCTCATATAATAAATGTATGGATTCAGAGCAAAATAAATGTGTGCATGATATTATTGTCACATAAGCAAATTATATTAAATATATATCTAATGTGTTTGACTACATATAAATTTCATATATAGTGTGCATAATGATGGTAATTGTATGCATAATGATATATCAAATATATCATTATGTATACAATTATCATGCATAATGTTCCACAATGCACACTTTTCACTATGAGTGCATATTTATCATGTGTTCATATCATATACATGTTCAATTCCATACTTTATAGTTCCATAGTCTAGAAAAATTATTGAGATTCTTTGTATATTTGTTCTCAACTTTATAACTAGTACAATACTTTCAAGATTATAATTCATTTATATGAAAAGTTTTGCATTTTAATCAATTTCACTTTTAAATAGTAATTAAAAATCAAAAAACCTTGCAAACAGTTCCAAATCCACCTCTGCCAATAATTTCTAATTCTTCAAATTCTTCTAAGTAACGACTGGTGTTAAGAATATCATCAGCAAAAGATGAAGGTAATGGTCTAAAAAATTATAATTAATATGAAGAATGAATTAATTAAAAAATATAACTTTAAAAAATACTATCAGACTTATGAAATTATAAATTATGTAAATAGTATATAGACTAAAAAACTAACTTGGGTTATTAATTAGTTTTTAAAAAGTTCAGTTATTTTGATATAAATTAGAAGGGATTTTCAATAAAAATTATTATTATTATGTACTTGTTTATCAATGTGAGCATGGAATAACTCTGGAGCAAAGTGCTATGTCGGACAAGAGTCAAGACATAGCTACTTATCGTGTTTAGTTATGTGTTAACTGTCTGTGTCAATGCTGAGAAACTTTCTTACTATGTTGCATGTATTGAATAGTGATGTCTTTTGTAGTGTTATGTATGTCTTGGATGTAGATCTAGTGTTTTGAGGCTTCTGTGTAGAATGTGAGGAATTACTCCTGTTGTGGATAGAATGATGGGTACTGTGACTACCTTTTGCATTCCCCAAAGA
>WUQG02425314.1:0-14799 GCA_011317285.2 Androctonus mauritanicus | reverse complement strand
CTATGAAAATTTTCAAAAAGAAGTCAAAATTCGGAGTTTATTTCAAGGGAAAAATACTCCTAAAGACAAATGTCACATTATTGTGGAGACTACCCAAAAAATCAGAAACGCTCTTATGGACAGAGGAAGGGTTGCCGTGGGTTGGTCATTCATTAGAGTGGATGACCACTTACCTGTTTTGCGCTGCTTTAGATGTTGTGGCTTTGGCCACTTTGCGAGGGAATGTGACGAAAGAGAGCGGTGTAGTCACTGTTCTAAGCGACATGGGTATAAGGAATGCGGGAATAGGAACCTGGTTCCTACATGTATCAATTGTAAAAAAGCCAATAAGTCCTTACCCGAAAATGCGAGATTACTGACTGAGCATAACGCGTATTCATGGAGCTGCCCTATAGCACAACGGATGCGAATGCGGGAGGCTAAGAAAATAGACTACTGATTCTTTTCTGGGTTGTTTAGCTATCGGGTTATCTACGGCATTTATGGATAGTAATGTCTTTGGGAATCAGCTTATCGGTTCTTTTAGTAATAAAGGGATTATCAGAGCTCTGCAAATTAACCTCCAAAGGAGTAAGGCGGCCACTTCGGCTACGCTGAAGTATGCAATTGATAACAGGGCGGATATTATTATGATTCAAGAGCCGTATAAAGTTAAGAATGAAATTGCGATGTTTGGTTGCAATCGGGTGATTCCTAAGAACCACAATAATTACGAGATAAACACCGGATTTGTTATCCTTAATAAAACTTTTGACATTATGACTCTTAACCAATTTTGTGATAAAAATTGTACGGTTATTCTCATACAAAGCCTTAACACTAAGCTTTATCTGGCTTCTATATACATCTCTCCGGAAGAACAAATGGATGGGACTCTCAATAACTTATCCAGCTTTCTTCACACGGTGGGCAACTGTATGGTAGCAATTTGTGGAGACTTTAATGCCAAGGCCAGGGCTTGGGGTAGCCCTACTGATGATGAGAGAGGAAGGACTCTGGTGGACTTCATTGCACAGCACGACCTTATATCTATTAACAGTTCTGAGATTCCTACTTTTGAAACGGCATTCGGACACAGTTGGGTGGATGTAACTTTAATAAATAAAGCCCTGAATGACTTAAATACTGATTGTTGGACGACTAATGATGAGAAAATCAGTGATCACAATTATATCTGGTTTTGTCTTTCTACTTCGGAGGACCGGGATAAGATGCCGAAGGACAAGACTATTCTAAAAACTAATTGGTCTGATTTTCAACGGATATTAAATGATAATTGGACTCCTTTCTCACTTGATGAAGCTAAGTCTCCAGAAGAGTTGGACGCTATAGTGGCTAATCTCACCACGACTATGAAACAGGTACACGCTCAAGTGAGTACAGCTATGACTCTTAAGAAAAATGTTCCCTGGTGGAATCAGGAATTAAACAGAAAGCGGAAACAAGTTAATTCTCTTAGGAAGCAATTCCGAAGAGAGGTGCTAGAAGAAAGGAAACAAGAATTAAGAGGAGTTTATATTCGTGAGTTCAACAATTACAAAACGCTTCTGAAACGGACTCGGTGCGAGGCATGGAGAAGATTCTGCAGGGAGGCAAGTGTGAACAATCCTTGGAGCATGGCTTATAGGGTAATCAAAAAGAAGATCAAAAATAAAGAGACACCGGATTCGATAAAGAAAGCTGATGGGAACTTTACCACTAATATAGAAGAAACCATTGATTACATTCTGTCCGACCTCTTTCCGGAGGATATTACTGACCATGATACTAGCGGACAAAGGGAAATCAGGAGGTTAGCACAGGAGTGCCCTTCCACTCAGGACGATAACAACTTTACCTTGAATGAGGTTCTCAAGGTGTTCAGGAGTATTAATCCTAGAAAGGCTCCTGGTAGGGATGGTATTACGGGATTGATGCTGATTAATGCTTTTTCGGCGATACCTAATGACTTTGTGAGGTTGTATAACTGTTGTCTTCAGATCGGGTATTTCCCTCAGGCTTGGAAGGAGGCGGAGATCCGTCTTATACCTAAGTCCAACAGTATGACTAACGACAGTAACAATTACAGGCCGGTCAGTCTCTTGCCCATTATGGGCAAGATTTTAGATAAACTACTAACTCAACGTTTAAACTGGCATCTGGATAAAATCGGGTTCTTTAATGAGAAACAGTACGGGTTTAGGCCCCACAAAAATACTATCCAAGCTATTGATAATCTGGTTAACTTTGTCAAGGAGGCTAGGAGGAATGGGAATCACACTGCTATCATTTCTTTGGATTTCAAGGGGGCCTTTAATCGGGCTTGGCGTCCGGGGATCCTGTATAATCTTAAATTGGCTAACTGCCCTAACAACATATATAGGTTGCTTATGAGTTATTTCCAGGGTAGGAAGGCGGGTGTCATTCTTAATTGTGGGACGGAGGTGTCTGTAAACGAGGTTGGTGGGTGTCCGCAGGGTTCGTGCTCCGGGCCGACCCTGTGGAATGTTTTGTATAACTCTATATTCGACTTGGACCATTTGCTACCAGAGGGTTGTCGGATTCAAGGGTTCGCAGACGATACCATACTTGCTGTGACTCATTTTAATCGGGATAAACTGGAAACTAAAACCAACAAATGTCTGGAAATTATCTCGGATTGGTGCAAAGAAAACAAAATTCAAATCAACAGGACCAAGTGCACCAATATTATTATTGGCAAAACTAAACCTTTAAATAGGAGGATATCTGTGCGCATCGATGGGGAGAGAATCCCTAATGCTAAAGAAATTAAGTATCTTGGTATTATCCTGGATGACAGGCTTACTTGGACAAACCACATCAATTATACGTACAATAAAGCTATGGATCTCTTTAATAACTTACGGTGCCTCAGTGGTAAAAACTGGGGGATGGAACCTAGGGCTATGTCCATTCTCTATAAGACTGCGGTTGAACCTATTCTTACCTATGGGGCTGAAATTTGGGGTGAGGCTGCTCTACAGGTCAGGAACAGGAGGAAGTTGATGGCTGTACAAAGGACGGCTTGCATTAGTATAACGAAGGCGTATAGGACGGCTCCATCTAGTGCTCTTACACTTATCAGCAGGACCTTACCCATTCACCTAAAAATTAAAATGACCTACTGGAGGTACCATCTTAAACGGATTCATCTTAGTGGTATACCCTCCACTAGTGATAGGATGTCTAAAGGTTTGACTGATATTATTAACCTGACAACGACTCTTGGTTTGGATAGGAGGACGGGGCAACAACATCACCCGAGCAAGAATATAGATATTGACTTTAGCAATACGCACCCCCGCTTTAGGAAAGGTAACCTTTATGTTTATACTGACGGGTCTAAGATCAACGATAATCTTGGTGCTGGCGTCGTTTTTATTAATGGCGAACAGAGGACTGTCTTCCAGGGGTATTACAAGTTGGGTCATCTTTGCTCTGTGGTGCAAGCGGAGCTGTATGCCTTACTTAAAGCCATTAAAGAAATCAATAATAATCATGCTGATTATCAGGAATACTTCATCTTTTCTGACAGCAAAACGGCATTGAACATCATTGCCAATAATAAGAAACAAAATTTACTTGCTCAAGAGATCAGGGACAATACTCTTAACACGGATCACTTATATAAATTTCGGCTTAGATGGATAAAAGGTCACTCCAATATACGGGGTAACGACATCGCCGATAGGCTGGCTAAAAGGGCGGCCTGTTTACAGCTCCACACTTGTTTTGATAAAATACCTGTTGGCTGCACTAACAGGATGATATTCAAGGCTATTATTTCGGAATGGCAGGAGGAGTGGATGGGTGACCCTACGGGAAGGCAGGTTTATGAGTTCATACCAAACGTGGAAAACTTTTTCAACAACCAACATTTTAGGATAACTTATCAGTTAACTCAGCTACTTACCGGACACGGGAACATGAACAGTTACCTCAATCGTTTTGGACTGAAAACAAATGGAAATTGTGAATGCGGAATCAATGAGAGCCAGTCTGTGGACCATCTGCTGTTCTCCTGCCTGGACCTGGAAAATGCAAGGGATATTCTCATGAGGGCTGTCCTTATGGAAGGGGATAACTGGCCGTGTAGGAAAAATCGGCTGATTGATAACAAGAATAACTTCAATCATTTACTGCACTTCCTGGCCAACACGAATCTCTTTTTGGCTCATCATTGACTCTCCCTGGGAGGGAGATGTGTTGGTGGTGGGCTTTGGTACTTCTGCGTGTGTTTCCGCCTTGTCCGGAGGTGCTTCGGTATTGTGTTTGTGGTGCTTCTGTGCTGTGTTGTGTTCTGCGGTGCTTCTGTGTTGTGTTCAGCGTGATTGGAGATTGGGATTCTTCCTCGACTGGGCCTCTGCATGGGGCTCTTTAGGGTTACATCATTGTGATTCTACAGTGCTTCGGAGTGGTGGTCTTTGGTGTGTCGACGGTTGCGATTCGTCTGTGCTTCTGTGAGGTGTTTTCGGTCTGTTGCCTCGTGGGATTGGTGTTGGTGATTCATCTGTACTTCGGCGGTTTCAGCTTGTGGTGGTGGTGCTTCTGTCTACAAGGTTGTGCTTCTGTCTACAGGGTTCCGGCAGTTTCATCTGAGAGGTTCTCCATTGTGCTTCGTGAGGGTTTCATCTGTTCTGGTGTCTGCAGTGCTCCGGCGTTGTGCCCGTGCTACGGCTGACTTCGACTGCAGTTTTGTGGTGCCGCTTTCGCCGCTGCTTCTGTTCTCTGGATTGGATTGGGTGTCCAGTGTTCCTCGATTGTGTTTCTACGATGCTTCAAGAGTCTCCTGGTGCTGAAGTGTTCGCCATTCTGTCTCCATCGGAAATTCATCGGGGTGTTTCTCCTTGGAGTGAGGGACCTGTGCTCAAGGAGTTTTACGTTGAGAAGACTCAAGTTTTCGGCTACTGCGGATTTGCGAGTGTCCAAGCCTGGACTTGTCGCCACTTGCTTGTCTGCTTGACTCCTTTCACCGTGTTGCCAGTGTGTCTTACCCAGTTTGTTCTTGGAGACGGTCAGCATGACTGTTGGTGTGAGGGTTAATGACGAGCTGCCAGACTGTCTTTTGGGAGTCTTGTTTTGTCGGCGGGTGCTTCTTGGACTGGTCGTGTTCCTCCGACGAACTATCACCATGTGTTTTGTTTTGTTTTCTGGCGAGATGCCAGACTCTGTATTTTGTATTGTTGTTGTTTTGTTTTCTGGCGAGATGCCAGACTTTGTATTTTGTTACTGTTGTTTGTTCAATAAACGCGGTGTGAGCGCTTGTGGGTCCCATGGGGGTTGGTTGCAGTTCTCCTACTCTTCCGCTAGTGGCAGGTTCACTCCTTAACCTGATCCTTTTACCTTTTTCTACTTGCTTTTCTCCATTCTTCTAACTTCTACTTCTATTTCAAGGGTCATACCTCTGAGTAAGCCCACTATCTCTTTCACCACTTGTCTAAAGGGCAAGATAGCAACCGAGCAACCCGGAGAGTAAAGTTGTACTTGTGTGTGCTCCTACTTTTTGGGTTAAAGTTGGTGGATTATCTTTGAGTTTAGTGTTGTGCCATATACCATTTTAAAGAGGAATATACCAGGAATACAATGATGTAAGTTACCTGCAGTTCTGACTTTTCAAATTTAAATTAGGACCATTTCAAATTTTCATTGCTATAGTAACTTTTGGAACTTTGCCAAGAGACTGCAACGGTTTTTCCGTTTTTAACGGTTTGGACCCTTTGGGTCATTCTAAGTAAAAAGATTGTTTTTGATGCAGTTATCTTTATGCTATTTGTAATTTTTAAATTTAATCTAAATTTTAATAATTTTGTGAAGTTTACTGTAACGACACCATAACCGTCAGTTGGGTGTCTAACGGTTTTTCTAAATTGTCTGTTTTGGACCATTCGTGATCTCGCTGAGTAATTAGATTGTGCTTTAGGGCACGTAATTTTTGTATTAATTATTTAGTTTGAATAAGTTTTTGTTTCTTAAATTTGTTAACTTTGCCGCGTAGACACCTTAACGGACGCAGTTTTTGTTTCTTAAAATTTGGATTTCTTTTCTTTGTAATTAGTTTGTATCTAGTTTTTAATGTTATTATTTATGTGTCCGCGCTCTTTACGATATTAAGGGGTGATTTTTCGGCTCATTTTCCGGAACTACACCACTTTCTTGTGCGGTTTGTATTGCAACCTTTCTCGGCGATTTGCATAGCAACCTTCTACATACAATTGTTAATATTGGGAGTGTTTTATACTGCTTTTGGATCTACCTGATCACCTTTGTGTAGAATGGCTGAGTGCAAGGTCATTATGAAGGACGTTTATCTAGAAAGCATAAATAAGTTTCTGGAACAAATCGAATTGGATCCTCCGGATGAGGACTCCCCAGAGGAACAATTTCTATGGCTTATCACCAAGGGAGTGAAAACTATCTTCCAACATAGCAGAGATGGAGAGGATGAAAAGCCAAAAAATAAAGATAAACGGCAAAAGGTATTAAATGCGGCATTAGAAATCCATGCAGCAGCTAATGGGATGTATGGCATACTGAAAGAAATGAGAAGAAAGAAAGCAGCTAGGAAGGAAGCGGAGGCTAAAACATATGCTGAAGTTTTAAAAACAACACAACACAGAGAGGCTCTGCTGGTGGGCAACAGAACTACAAAACTGATCAATAAAGTGAACAAAAATAACAGGCAGAATATAAATATCGAAGAACATACGGTATTAATACGCCCTACAGACAATTGTACACAAAATGGTGTGACATTACCTGAAATGGAGAAGGAACTAAAACAAGCTGTTGAACCGCAAAAAATGGGAATAAAAGTCAATGCTCTATTTAAAACAAAGGATAGTATATGTATCAAACTAGAATCTGAAAATGATAGAAATATGATCTGTGAAGCTATTAAAACAAATGCACACTTAAAAGAGAAAATCCAGGTATACATACCGAACAAAAGGAAACCAAGACTTATATTGCTCAATGTCCCAGCAGGAATGAATGAAGATGAGATAATGATGGCAATATTTCAGCAAAACAAACAGGTTAATCAAACAAGTACGCTCGAAACATATCAAGAGGAAACTAGAGTCATCAGTTCCTTCAGGGGGAGAAACACCCCGGCTGATCGTTGCCATATGGTGCTGCAAACTACTCCGAGAATAAGACAGGGAATGTTGAGCGACGGAAAATTGGCCTTGGGTTGGACAACAGTGAAAGTGGATGACCATATCCCTCTTACACAATGTTTCAACTGCTGCGGTTATGGCCACAGAGCTAACAACTGCGATGCCAAACAAAGATGCAGCCACTGCTCCCATAGACACAAATATAAGGAATGCAGGAATACTCATGAAGAGCCAGAATGTATCAACTGCCGTAAGGCAAACAAAACACTACCTGTTGAGGCCCAAGGGCCCACCAATCATAACGCATTTTCATGGAGATGCCCAATAGCTCAGCGGTTGAGAATCCAACAAGCCAGGAGAATAGATCTGTAATTGTTTATATATCTTTTATCTGTTCCATTTTCCTCTTGCTATGGATAATTATAACAAACAAAAAATCAAAATGATACAGATCAATGCCCAACGGAGCAAGGCTGTACATTCCCATATGTACAAAATGGCTCAGGAGAATAACATAGATCTCATAACGGTGCAAGAACCGTATAAATGGCAAAATCAAATTACCCATTTTGGGGCTCAAAAAATATATCCTAAAAACAACGTGAATTATGATATCAAAACGGCTATTATAGTTCTTAACAAAAATTTGGATATCATCCTACTTAGTAATTACTCAAATACTAATCTGACTACTATATTTGTACAGAACAAAGATATGCAGTTTTACATTGCTTCCGTCTACATTCCACCGTCTGAAGACCTAACTGAAACTCTTAATAGTTTAGACTCTCTACTAGCTGAGGTTAATCATAAGCCATTGTGTATTGTTGGTGACTTTAATGCAAAGTCCCCAATTTGGGGCAGCCCCACAGAAGACATCAAGGGCGCTCAACTTGCTAACTTCATTCACACTAACAACTTAACTTCGCTTAACAGTAGTCCACTTCCCACTTTCTCCACAGTGAACGGTTGCAGCTGGATTGATGTTGTTATGGGTAATTTTCCCTTCTTAAATCTAAATATTGACTGTCGAACTTCCGACGAAAACAAAGTAAGTGATCATAACTTCATATGGATAGAGATTGGCGATAATCCTGATAAACAGGCGACAAACCAGTACCAACAAATAAACAACACGGATTGGACAATCTTCAAGGAATACATCAGGGATAACTGGGTGCCATTTAGGATTGATGACATACAGAGTGATGCTGATATTGACAACAAAATAGATATCCTTAATATAACTATTACGGAGGCTTACAAACAAGCTACCAACCTCCAAACTAAAAAGAAAAGACTACATTGGTGGACAAAGGAACTTGACAATGCTAAGTATAAAGTCAATAAAACCAGAAAAGCCTATTTAAGAGAAAATGATGAAGAGAAACAGAACCAACTGAAAAGGGAATATACTAACAATCTAAATAGTTACAAGACGTTATTAAATAAGTCCCGTACTCAGGCTTGGAGGGTATTTTGCACAAGATTAGGTGACCGCAATCCCTGGTCAGAACCATATAAAATTGTTGGCAAAAGGTACAAAACAACTGACCTACCGAACTCTGTACAGACCCACGACAACAGGTATACAACAAACATAAGGGAGACTATAACGGAGATTCTGAGAACTTTAATTCCCACAGATGATGAAACTAAGGATACTGAGGTGCAGAGGAACATACGAGAGTATACCTCTTCTCCTTCAAATGGTATTAACGACCGAATCTTCACTATGATGGAGGTTAAAAAAGCAATTGATGAAATAAATACAAAAAAGGCGGCAGGTTATGATAACATAACTGGGCATATGTTTAAAAATACTTTTGAGGTCATTCCCAATTCCATTGTGCTACTTTATAACTTGTGTCTGCAGATGGGATATTTTCCTAAAGCATGGAAGACGGCCTCCATCAGACTGCTAAATAAACCAAACTCTGATCCTGGGAAAACAACAAGTTATCGTCCCATTAACCTTTTATCCATCCCCGGTAAGATCCTTGACAAACTGATGTCAAGACGCATAAACTGGTTTCTTGACTCCATTAATTATTTTAATAATAAACAATTCGGGTTTCGGAAAAACAAGAACACTGTCACTGCGCTTGAGAACCTCCTAAAATTTGTGGAACTTTCCAAAAACAATAACAAGCATACTGCAATAATTAGTCTGGATTACAGAGGAGCATTCGATAGGGCGTGGCGGCCCAAAATGCTATTCCATCTCAAGGAAAACAATTGCCCAGGTAATCTTTACCGGCTTTTGAACAGTTATCTCACTGACAGGATAGCTATGGTCAAAACCCACAATGATAAAATTTACTGCAATAATAATACTGGGTGCCCACAGGGCTCATGTGCTGGGCCTCTTCTATGGAATATCGTTTATAATGATTTGCTTGAAATGGCAAAAAATTTTCCTGATGATAGTGAAATTCAGGGTTTCGCGGATGACACAATCGTCCTGGTAAGGCATCAAAATAGGGACATTCTACAGAGGAAAATAAATGAAATAATGGAGAAGATAGCAAAATGGACCGCAGACAACAAATTAGAACTAAATTATGAGAAATGTTACTGCTTAGTTATAGGAAGAAAGGGTCCATTGCATAGGAGTCTAACTATTAATATTAATGGGCGCCATATCAAAAAAACCGACACCTTAAAGTACCTGGGCATTACTCTGGATAACTCTCTTAAATGGGACATCCATATTCAAAACATCTGTAATAAAGCGATTAAAATGCTGCATGACCTGCGTGGCCTTGCTGGCAACACTTGGGGCTATAGCCCATCGGCTATTAGGACGATATACAATGCGGCCATCATACCGATGATCACTTATGGAGTGGAAATTTGGGGTAAAGCGGCTGAACTTAGCAGAAACAAACGGAGACTTTTGGCTGTACAAAGACGTGCAGTCATAGGTATTTGTAAATCTTATTGTACTGCTCCCACAAGTGCGTTAAATGTAGCAGCTCGAGTTACGCCTATCAATCTGTATATTAAAAAGACTATATTAATCAACAAAATCAAGAAAAATGATGTTGATGGACTAAGTAATGGCAATACTTATTCTAACAAGCTCGGTAATCTTATAAAGGATATACAAGATAATGGCATCGAATTCTCCCCTACCTTACAAATGCACCCAGCTGACTCCATCCCCATAAATTGGAACTCTACCCAAACACAAGCGACCAACAGTATTTCTGTATTCACGGATGGTTCTAGGACGGATCATGGTGTTGGGGCTGGGGTAGTAATTTATGATAGGAATAATAGGAAGCTTTTTCAAGGCCACTATAAACTGGCCCCCTACTGTTCCATAACTCAGGCTGAGCTTCTTGCCATACACAGAAGTCTTCAGATTATTGTTGATAAAGGTTATGATCAACAACTTGTCAACATTTATTCCGATAGTAAGGCGGCCCTATTCATCATCAGCAATAATAAAAGTCATTCCAACCTAGTCAACGATATCAAGAAGATACTGATTCAAATGGAAACCAAGAATGTACATCTTAACTGGATCAAGGCTCACAACAACACAGAGGGTAATGATTGCGCAGATTTCCTCGCCAAGCAGGCCACCAGGAGCAACATCAAGACTTACTACAATAAACTTCCCCTCAATCACATTAAGAAAATAATAAATGCTGAAATTCAGGACATGTGGCAAGATGAATGGAATAGGGACTCTACTGGCAGACACGCCTACAATTATCTTCCATCTATTAGAGACGTTTTCAATAATAAACATTTTACACCCAATTTTCTGATAATGCAAATTATAACAGGTCACGGGAATTTTAGGGATTACCTTTTTAAATTTAAGATCATAGACAACAACAATTGTGAGTGTGGAAATACCACCCAAACTGTTAACCACTTACTATTTCATTGTTCAACTTATTCGGCACAACGAACTATCCTGGAGAAAGAGACTATCTTGCAAGGCTACAACTGGCCCTGCAGGGAATTTGAATTAATCAAAAACAAAAAACTTTATAATGTGTTATTGAACTATCTGAAGGAAACCAGAATATTGGAAGGTGCGAATCAGCGCTGAGTTCCTCCTGCAGGTGAAAGTTTTCCTCCTGTAGTTCCTGTCTATGTTCCTCGTTGGATCCGGCGAGTTGCCGGCACCATGTACATTTGTAAATATTTGTTCAAACCTCCATCTGAGGCATGTATTTTGTTTTTCTTAATAAATTTCCGATGCGGGGCCTTATGACCCCATGGGGTGTGGTTGCTATCACTCTCAACTTCCTCTAGTGGCCTGCCACACTTTCTTTGGCAGGGTCCTTTTCCCCTTCTTACCTGCTCTTCATCTACCTCTTCTTCTTTATCTTCATCCTTCAAGGGGCAAAACCACTGAGTCGCCCACTATCCCTGTATTCCACTGTCTATAGCAACCAATAGCTATCGAGCAACCAGTGTGGATAGACGTCTTATCTGTTGTGCGTGATTATCGGTTAGTTGCGGCGGATACATGCATTAATGGATTTGGTGTTTGGTGTCTCCTTATAGATGAAGTGGTGGTGAACAAATTGATATATTGGACTTCAAATTTGGATAAGCACTTTTTAAATTATTGGCACTTTTAATTTTGAATTTTTCTGCTGCTCTTTGCAGTTGGCCAAGACCATTATAACGGTCGGCGGAAGCAAATTTTTGCTTCCGGGTGATTTCTGTAAGTATACTGACTGGATTCTTGCCCCGCTATTACTAGTATGAATCGTTTTTAAATCTATAAAACTGTTAGGCTTAATTAGTGACTTCAGTAATTGGACACCTGCTTGGGTAGTAAACAGTGAGGACCTTTCTGGCGGGAGTTTTCTTGTGTATTCTAATTGTGTGCGTTACACTGTATACTGCTGTCGTCATCATCGCTGTTTCTGGTGTGTATTTTAAATTATAAACGGACAATTATTCTCCAGTCATACCTTTGCCTGCTGTTTGCAGAGCAATCTACTGTCTGTTTTGTTTTCTTCTGCGGCGGTACTCTGCGCTTCTCTCCTGAGCGGGAGACTCTCTGTGTACTCGGGTAGTGTTTACCTCTTCGCGTTCCGCTGTCGGGATCCGCTCTCTCTTAGGTGATTACTTGGGCTTTAGGAGGACCATTTCCTTCTCTGGTTAACTTGGGTTGGTGTAGTGCTGCTTCTTGGTTTCGTCGATCTTGAAATTGATTCCAGATGGAAGACTTTAATGTGGATACGAGTACGGAGGAGGAGTTAGATGAGAATGAGGTTAATGCTGAGAGGGCTTTTTCTACCGCCCTCGAAATTATATTTAATCCGCCGAAGTCCTGTAATCCTGAGGAGGAACTCCTGCGAGATATTCAAGCAGGGCTCATAACTATATTCCACCATATTAAGGGCAATCGGAAGTCAGGCGCCATGACGGGCGCTGAACGTGATCATATTCAGACAGCTACTGTAAAAATGCACCAGGCGGCTAGCCGAATGCATAGCCTGATTACAGAACTAAGGAATAAACAAAGCAAGGAACAAGAAAAGGAGATTAAAGATAGTTACGCTAAAGTGGCAGCTAGATCACAGGCTAGTGTGGCAACTAATAGCAGAACTACAAGATTGGTTGGACAAACTATCAAAAAAGAAAAATTGGCCGCTAAGGGTACTCAGGATATCTTAATTTTTTCCCGAAGAACTCAGAGGGACAACAGATAATCGACAATGCTGAAATGGAAATGGAGATACGAAAGGAGATCAAGCCAGCTAAGCTAGGTATAGCAGTTGGCGGATTATTTTCCACGAAACAGGGAATCTGTATTAAGATGGGAACTAGAGAAGACGGATATAAACTGAAGGAGGCTATTGAGGGAACGCACTCACTTGCGGACAGAGTCAGCATCAAGGTGCCGAACAGGAAGGCACCGAAACTGATACTATTGAATGTTCCTAATACTAGAAAAAACGAAGACATGATTGAAGAAATTTACAGACAAAATACGCATATTCATACGGGAACTAATTGGGAGGAATTTAAAGCGGAGCTCAGGATCCATACCTCCTTCAAAACAACTAAAACAGGTGAAGACCGTAGACATGTTGTATTGGCCACTACTGCAAAGGCCAGAAAACTAATACTCGAACGTCAGAATATAAGTATCTCCTGGTCTTTACTTCGAGAAGACGAGTACTTACCATTAGTTCGATGCTTTAACTGCTGTGGTTTTGGCCACACCTCGAAAAATTGCGACCAAACTCAATGATGCAGCCACTGTGCGCGAAGCCACAGGTACGCCCACTGTAAGAAAAAGTA
Organism: Androctonus mauritanicus; assembly: GCA_011317285.2. Taxonomy (NCBI): domain Eukaryota; kingdom Metazoa; phylum Arthropoda; class Arachnida; order Scorpiones; family Buthidae; genus Androctonus; species Androctonus mauritanicus. The sequence continues at coordinate 1,393 of WUQG02425314.1, read as the reverse complement.
CCAGGAACCGGTGTGCATTAATTGTAAGCAATGTACCAAATCTCTACCTGAAGAGCAGTGGTACGACACGGAACACAACGCTTTTGATTGGTTCTGCCCCATGGTAAAAAGCAAAAGATACTAATGGCTAAAAGAACTGAATATGAATGATAAGTTACAACAACTGGTTTGTTAGGTATTTGTCTTCTATTTGTTTCAACACTATGGATAATTATGATCATACTAACACTGAACAGGAAAACACTATTCAACATAAACTTAAATACTTCACTATTTTACAACTGAACTTCCAGCAGTCTAAGGCTGTCACTAGTACCTGTGTCAAAGACATCGTCGAACACAAAGCGGACATGATTCTAGGGCAGGAACCCTATTTGATAAAAAACAAAATTGCTCTTCTAGGAAAGTATCATTGTATTCCGGCTGAGGAAAACCTCCTATAATTTAAAAACTGGGATTATAATTGGGAACACGTCACTGGATTTCTTCGCAGTCTCTCAACACTGTCATGAATACTTTACTACGGTAGCTGTTAACTTCAACAACATGGACATATACTTCATATCGGTCTATTTCCCACCTAACAATAATTTAGAAGACGGGCTTGACTTGCTCCAAAAGGCTGTGGAGGACCTTAAACAGTATCCTTTATTTATAGGTGGGGACTTTAATGCGAAGTCCCCTTTGTGGAATAGCCGCACGGAGGATGAAAGGGGAATTCTAGTGGTCGAGTTCCTACTACAAAATGGGTTAACATCTATCAATCAAAGCGAGATCCCTACGTTCCAAACGACGGGTGGTAGCAGCTGGATCGACCTTTGTATATGCAACAATAATTTCCTCAAACTCAATCCGCACAGTACTGTTCTCGAGAATGTTTCTATCAGCGACCATCAGTATTTGCAGACCAAGTTAGACACTATAGTGAAAGATGATACCTGGAAAATAAAAAAGCACACCAATTGGGAGCTATATAAGGACATACTACTTGGAACTTGGATACCTTTCCATTTGGAGAATGTGCAAAGCAGAACAGACGTTGACAGGGTGGTGGATCGTTTGCAAACAACTATGAGTAATGCCTATGTGGAGGCTACTACTCACACTTTAGTGCCGGACAACTACCCACCTTCGTGGAATAACACTCTTACTTATAAGAGAAAGCAACTAAGACAACTTCATAAACGATACAGAAAAGAACGAGACCAGGGAGTGAAGGAAGAACTGAAACAGCGGTACAACACGGAATTAAGCGAATATAAGTTCGACATTAATACAGTCAGAAACAGAGCTTGGAAGGATTTTTGCGGGATCAACACGGATGAACCCTGGGACAAATCTTATAAGATCATAAAAAGAAAGATCAAGAAAACACTTCTGCCGGGAACTATTG
>WUQG02425303.1:0-14799 GCA_011317285.2 Androctonus mauritanicus | reverse complement strand
TATACCATACCTATTAAAACTCACTGATAAAGTTGCATACAAAGTATTTTATAATGCAGCCCTCCAAACCGCATTTTGTTTTTAAAGCGGCCCTAGGCCACTTGAAAGTTGGATAACCCTATATTAGATGAATTCTATAACAGTATATTTACATGCATTGATAGGCCATATTAAACATGTAATACAATATTGCTACCTATAATATATAAATTTCCATATTGCATATTACAATTTGTTTATTAATGATCATAATTGAACACTGATTATTATTAGTATATATATTTGTATTTCTGACTGAAATGTCAACATTGTATTTTAGATAAAAAATAATAATCTGGTTATAAAACACATTTGTAAAATTATGTTTTATTTATATATTAAAATTCTATAAAATGAATGAACTTTCCAATATGATCCTATTATAAATATATAAGTTATTTATTCTGTCAAATAATGTCTATTTACTTTTTTGCATTAAAACAATTATGTAAAAAACCTATATACTATGTGTATATAATTAGAAAAGTTTATTAGATATATAATTAATGATTTATACAGGGTGGAAGAAAAGTCTGTACACCTTCAAATAATAACTATCATAGATTTTAAAAATGTGTTAGTGCCAACAAATAAGTCATGGATGATGGTGATTTTCAAATGAATTGATTATACAAATGAGAATACTTGCAAATCTTATCTCAAACAGTAACAGATAGAAAAAAATTTCATCAAACTCAGATGAATAGTTCACCCAAACAATGAACAAAAAAAAAAATCATTTTTATATGCAAAGAGTTGGCACTTATTTCTGATATGTAACTAACAAACTAAAACCAAAACATAATATTTTAAATCAATAAATTAAAAACACAGAGCTTAATTAACAAGTGAAAACTAATCAAGAATGTGCTCAAAATGTCTTCCACCAGTACCCAAGAATAGTTGAGCATGATGTTGGCTGGAGTTCCTCATAGCCTTTAGAGTGTCAGTAGAAATCTCTATACAAGCAATAATAGTGTGGTCTTGAAGATCCTCTATTGGTATTATGCAAGAATGAAAGTTGTTGTGACCTCGTCAGTTGCTGTTTATGAGCAAGCTGAACTTGTTTATTTTGGTACGCTACTGCTTAGAAGTGCTTTATATTATAGTATTATTAATGATAGCAAAAAAGCAGATATGAATTTCAATGAGCAAGCTGATCTTTGGTGTTTCAAGGAATTGATGTATGATAGATCTAAATGTTTATGCCAAGGGATGTCATTCCTGATAAAGTTGAGTTGCAGCAAACCATAGCATATGACCATGGCAATCATTTCATTAACCATATATTCGGCCATTATACTGTAAATGTATGCTGAATTCATGTATGTGAATATAGCTTTTTATACCAATTGAACAGGAAGATGACATTGTAAAAATCTACAGAAATTTTAGAACTAGATGTAGAAGGACATGTGACATGATTTGCAGGTAAAAATGCTTTTGTTTCATTTTTGAGTGAACTTATTTATCCAATTTTGATGATGTTTTTTAGTGTTCAGAACTGAATGCTGAACAAGTTGTAATTGGAAAGTTTTTCCTATTTGTTATGGTTTATGAGATAGAATTTGCAAGTGTCCTCATTTTCATAATCAGCTCATTTGATGATCAAGATAGCCCACCCATGATTTCCTACTGGTTGGCATTAACGGATTTTTGAAATCTATGATAGTTATCAAGATATTTGGAGAGATATGTACAGACTTTTCTTCCACCTTGTATAATAAATATTTAATGATTTTAATGTTTCATTTATTTTTGAAATCAGCTCATAGAACACACTATAAAGTTACACAGACTATATATTGCTCATCCTATCTTAGATGCAATATCTGAAAGATTTTAAAATGCCTCAGAATCATTTCTTTATTATATCTTGATAACCGGCAATCAAAATTTAAATCAAATTAAAATTATAAATATTGAAATAATTTCTTGCTGCAAATAAATAAATTTGTTTTATTTTTTCAATAACAGAACATTTAAATATATGCTTGTATGCAATTTACTTCTTATTTTTTAATGCTAAATGCATATTGTCCATAATTTAGATTTTTTTCTGTATTTTGTCGATTATCCAGGGAATTGATTATCTGAGGAAATTAATTTCCAGAATATCCTGGTTAATTTGGAATATACTATATTTAAAATATTCAATTAATCATAAATATCATATATCATATTAATCATAAATATCATAATATTCAATAAATTGAAATATATAATTTTTAAAACTTTAAATAAAATTTTTATCTTAAAAAATAGTTTCAAAACTTCTAAATAACTTACTGGTAACATAGCATTGAATAAATGTGTTATAAATGATGCTCCTGTTTTGAAAGCTTTTTCTCCCTCTTTCAGACTTGCTATAGAATGACCTATATAAAATTTAAACTAAATATGCTTAAGTGAATTATATAAATTTAATTGAAAAATCAATTTATTAGTCAAACTTTCTTTAAAATATTTATCAATTTAATATAATATACTAACTTCATAAAAAATTATATATCATGATCAAACTGGATTTATTATAGACGTTTTCTAAAAACAAATATACTGTATTTAACTAATGAATTTATTGAATTAAACTTTATATAAAAATAATTCAATAAATAACAAATAAAATGTTTAAACATAATTAAATTTTATAAATACAACATACATTTTTTTGTATTTATACATTTTTTTATATTTATAATATGTTGTATATATATATTTATTTATATATTATAGTTAGAAAAATATGGTTAATTTATTAGAAATAATACATAAATATACATGAGGAGGTTAAAAAATTCTTACCCTCATCATGTTCATAGATATACTAGGGGTCTGAAATTTGGTCCTCCAATTCTTCCTTCTCTACATATCTGCTTCCTAGGACTACACACTTATCACACCTATGGAATAGTTGTTTAATCCCATCTTTGTAAAAGTCAATAGATTTGGAGATAAACCTGTTCTCCACAGCAATAATGACCTCTTTATCATTGAAGAAACTGCTTTCCCATAAATATTTTTTTTTTTTATATTATGGGGAGATGGGACAAGGTTTCATAGCTATATATGCACAGAAATGTGATTGTTTCTGCAGCTTGGTGTGCAGAATCATTGTCAGCTAGCAGCAAGACACCTTGATAGCAAACCACATCTTTTTCCTTGATACAGTTCCATAACTTTTGTTGCAAGTTCCTTTAGTAGGCCTGTTATTGTTGATTCTTTTTGTAAGTAATCTGTCAATATGACATCTCTGCTGTCCCAAAATATAGACATAATCTTGCTGGATCCCTAGATCATTGCATCTTAGTTTTTTTAGATGTAAGTCACAAGGAATGTTTCATGTTTTGGTCTCAGAGTCATATAGGTAAACAGAACATTCATCCATGATCACTAATCATTATATCATTCTGGTGATACCAGTCCAAAAAAGCTTTGTGGATATTCAATGAATTGCTATTTTTGGAAAGGTGTCAAAAATTTGGGAATTACTGTGCAGCCACTTCTCATATGTAATATGTCATGCAACATGTTGTAGACTAATCCTCTACTAATGTTTGCTTCCCTAGCTAAGAAATTCATGTACTAGCTGCTTAACTTTAGCCACCACACTTAATTCTGTGACTGTTGATGATGGCCTTCTCTTGGATCATTCTGTGGCTGATTACCTCATTTAAATTCCTGTTTTTATAATTTTATAATCTCATATGATGAACAGTCTTTGTCACATACAGCTGATATTTCTTTGTGGATTATTTTTATGGTTTTCTCTTGAAGATGGAGGAACTATATCACAGCACAATATTTAATTTTGTCCAGAATGACACCTTCTTTTACTATCATGCTTCTTTTGTTTTGATAGGCTCTCCACTTAAACAGGATCCATCAAAACAAAAAAAGTATGCATATTATTAAGAAAGTAACCTATCATTGTCTACAATTACAGATCTATAGCATACACATAACATGTTAAGGGAAAGAACATTTTTGCTTCCCTTCATAAAAGTTAGAATTCAATTTTCACTTCCAGTTATTTATTTTATATATTAATGTCTTAAAATTTATATATTTCTTCATTCAGAATAGTTACACATTTAATTTAATAATGAAATTACTCAAAATTATCTATGTATATTTTACTTGAATGTTGAATGTAACTGGTTGTGAGGGGAAAAAAATAGTGTAACTGAAAGAGAGTTGCTGAAACTCAAATATTTAAAAAAAAAATCAAGATCATGAGTAATAGTTCATGTTATTATGACAAAAAGTGAGAAAGTTAAAGCAGTTCAAGTATTTTTGATGGAAGAATGTAATTCTAATTGGTATAGTGATAACACACTAAATTGAAACTTTTGAACTGAAATAAAAATGTTAATTTTTCTTAATGTACTTAAAATGTATTTAAATTTGTGAAGAATTGAATTGAAACTGTCCTATTTTAAATTTATTTCTTCTATCTTATTTTTTCAGATGATATATTTATTTTAAGCATCATAATATATTTCAATCCTTTTGCTTCATTATTAAAAAATACAAATTATGAAAGAAATTATAATCATCTGATTAAACTGATTTGCCAAACAATATCTATTTTGCATATTGATATTACTAATATAATTTAGTTAAATTATTAGACTCTTTTTGATGACTTATCAATAAAAAAATAATAATAAATTATAAATTGGATGACATGAAATATTAAGGTATCTGTAAAGTAAAAGTAATTGTTTATGATTTGTTACATAAATAAATTAACCTATGAGAGCAAAATTGTCATTAGAAGGTGAACTTAAATCATCAATTTCCATCAAATATGAAAAGAGAAAGCTTTTTAATAGAATAAGAACACAAACATTACATAAAAAGAATCCAAACTGCTCAAATGCAGTAAAAATGAGTTTATTTGAAGCATTTATTTGAACTACTTGAATTCATTTTATATGTATAACATTGAAGTAGTGATTGATATCTCTGTTATATATTTATTTATAGCAAGCTATCAATCACTGCTATAAATATTTACATTTATACAGTTATGTATACATTTATTTATAACAGTTAACAAAATGCAATAATAAATATAGTCCTATGTCTCCTAAATTATAGGTTAAAAGTAGATAAAAAATAGGTACCATGGATTGCCATCCTATATCATTAAGTTATTTCTTAATTTTAACCCTAAAAAACATGTTCCTTTGATCATAATTAATATATTTTAGTTCATATGAAGAAAAATCTGTAAATTCAAGATCAAAAAATCTTACTGTATAAGCTAAAGTAGCAGAATCATATGATCAATATCTTTGAGATCAGTAATCATTACTTTTTATGTATATAATACAAATTTTATATATTTTTACAATTTAATGAAAAATTATAAAATTATCCAATTTGTTTACTAATATAAAAAAAAAAAAAAAACACTTGAGCACTAACAGAATGAAAGGGGATGCAATGAAAACATTTGATATATATATATATATATATCTGGATATTGATTGTACAACACTTGTAAATAAATGTTTATGTAACTTTTAAGTCTCAAGAGTAGCAGTTTCAGTCTCAAATTTCAAACAACAGATTCTTGGATGATTTTAGATGATCCTGAAATTAAATGACTTTTAATCCCAGGATTTTGGGATTCTGAGATTATTTTATAACATTCATCACTTTATACAAATATCACTTCATTTATTCATTACATTACAGGCATTATTATTTTTTAAATTTTAAAAAAAATTATACATTTTTAATTTTTCACATTTTTCAATATAAAACAATTTCCTTACATTTATTAAATTATACTATAAAGAAATATTACATAAAACTGATCAGAAATATCAGGATTTCCAAGTTTCCATCACAAATTGTGATTCTGATATTGCAATTCATCAATTTATTATATATTTTTGTGAAGAGGTTAACTCTGACCTATCCTATTTATTATTTTATTGTTATATTCATTATTATTTAACGTATTATATTTTGTTTAAGAGTTAACTTACTTCCACATTCTCTGTCTTAGTAGTTGGTAATCAGGTATTTATGGAACATCCATCTTCCGAAACAGCTTTTTCAATTTGTGAGGTCATCTACTGTAAATAATTTTACCATTGATCCAATATAAGAAAATAAAAATGATCTTTTATCAATGTTGTGTTCGGGTTATGATTAAATTGTAAAGAGGATGACACAAATTGATTTACTTCTGTAAACTAATAAAATTAAACTTGTTGCACAGCTTATGTAAATGAAGTAATGTGGGACTTTATGTCACCTAGTAGAAAAGCCTAAGAGTCCAATGACTTGAAGAGAGTGTGTCAAAGAGGTGTAACACAGGTGTTGATTTCAAAGTGAAATTGCTTGAGTGACATTTGAATTCTTGTAAAGATCTACAATGGTTTAAAGTTTGTATCGGTTGTGGAGGTATTAGAATTTAAGTAGTCTTATGATTTATTTCTTGTGAATAATTTGATTTTGGATGTTTGAGTTTTGATTAAATATGTTTTGTTGATTATTTGAAGTTGCTTTATTAAAGCTTTGATTATACTTTTGTAAGTGATTTTTGAGTCTAATAAATTATATTTTTATTGTTATTTAACTTGTTTTGAAAATTCATTCAATTTATTAGTGTAAGTTCCTAATGTAGTTTTGCCAGTCTAGTTCCAACACTTGTTTGATATTTTTATAGTTGTAAGTTTTTTCCGGTTTTCTACTTTGCCGGTAAGACATTACTTTGATCATTGTTTGTTTATTTTGAATATATTTATTAAAAAATAGTAAGGCCTGAGCTCAGGCAGAACTCTGGATTTGCAGAGTTGTGTTAACCGTTAGGTATAATTATAAGCATTATTATTGTTATTAACATTCAATAGAATTAGCAACTTTGCATTTTATAGTTAACCGCCTAATTTACTTATGCAAAAATTAAAATATTGCAATATACATTATATAAAAGCAAAATATGAATTATGCCTTCTTCATGTGACTTCAGCATTTAATTAATCATGAAAATTTTGTTGCATATTATTCATAAAATATCTATAATCAATCATAAATACAATATTTTCAAAATTCAAAGCAGTAACAATATGGTTTTATAAATATCAATTTTAAGTTAAAATTATATTTTATAAAATGTAAATCATAAGTACACCAGTGGTAAATGCCACGAAAATCAACAGAGCAGTTAATGTGTATTATAAGATAGAGGAATCTAAAAAACAAGTCTTGTAATCAATTTTTATGACAAAAGTTCAAATACAAAGGATATGTTATTTTAAGTTTTGAAATTTTTTAACCTTTACATTATAATGAAACTAATTCAGTATTTTTTGTGCTAGATTTATAATATTTAACTAATTTTCTATGTTTGTATTTCAGCATATTAATAATATGTCAAAAATGGGAGAATTGCCAAAAGATATGGTAAATGATAGTTTACAATTATTTTATCAAATAAATTAAATTCTGAAAAATCCCAGGATTCTGGTATTAAAAAAAGTCATCAATTCAATCCTGAGCCAAAGGCTGGTTTTTCTTCAGGTAAATTAATTAAAATTATTATAATTCAATTATTAATTTATAGATGGCATCATTCTTCATCTAATTATTAATTTTGTTTCTTAATTCAGAGATAGCATTAATATTAGTCCAAATTATTTGAAATTATTATCCATCAAAATCAAAAGTTTTTAGGCAAAATTAGGATCTAAAGATTTGTATTCCTGTTCTATTAAAAAAATTGCTTCTTGTATCTGATGAAAACTGATGGCTTGAATTCATCTTCGTCTGATAACTTATTTAAAGAACCATTTCCATGATCATCTCTTCAATATATGAATTTGTAAAAATTTGCTATTTAAGCTTAATACCGAAACAAAATTTTTATGATGCTTAGCAACTATTAACCCCTTTTTGTAATTAAACTAACATGATTACTCTTTTTTATCTTTAAAACTGAAGATATAGATTAATTAATTATTTTTTAAGTTTATAAGTTGTCTACACTAACAGAATTGTTATTTCATTGATTTATTTGTGGATAAAAACAAATGTATTGTCATCAATTTTATTTTCTCGTTTAAATTTCTTTATCACTGATTTGTGCTATTTTTTGTGATAAATTAATTTTACTAAAACATGAACAGTTAAAACTGGTAAATAAATTGTTATTTAGGTCACTAATATATTTATTTATTGTTATTCTTGATGAATTAGTTTTTACTCTGGATGTATTATTTATGTATATCTAAGATTTAAAGTTATTTTTGAATTTAGGAAGACCAAATCTAGTTCAAATGGATTCTGAATTAGTGCAGAATTAGCTTCTGTTATATTTATTGTAATTTTTGAAAAAGAAATTTTCCACAGTATATAAGATTTAAAATTTACTTATAAATATATCATTATATAATCTATATTTAATTATAAAAATATAATCAAACTTAATTTTAATTACCAATTGACACTGTAATTCCTCTTTCATTGAATTCTTTAATTATTTGTCCATCTGGATCTAATTCTGGAGCTATTGTAACTAGACAAATATCATCTAATTGTCCATAAACATCAAGAACTTCTTGGAATCCTGATTCAAAAGATCGGATATACTGAACCGGATGAGCACCCCTTTTTTTCTCTACTAATGAATGGTCCTTCCACATGTATTCCTAAAAAAATGAATGTTATCTGTATTAAATTTTTTAATATTTATTTTTTATTAGTTTCATATTATAATTAAAATATTTTTAATATTTTGCAGAAATGAATATTTCATCTCATACTGCCTTAATATGTAGACTGCCATTTCAAACTAATTCCTTCAAATTGGAATATTTTCTTTGTTTATAAACTATTCCAATTTGATTACTGCCTATTGTTCTTAAAATTTTTTATTTTTAATTTAGTACAGAGAAAATAATTATTTTTAAATGTATGTTTATTAAAAATGAACTTTTTATAAACATACATTTAAAAATAAATTATTTTTTCATTATATATAAATATTCACTATGGATTAGAGATTAATAAAACATTTTAAATAAAAATTATTTTGATAAATAATATATTTCAATTAACTTTATCATAAATAATTAAAATAAAAATTAATATATAAAATTTTATCAGACATAAATTGAATAATAACAAAAAAAATCAATAATATTACATAAAAACTGAAATAAATAAAAGCATTTAAAATTCAAATGTCCATTAGGCTTAACATAAAACTACATAATTAATGCCATGCACTAATCATTTGATCAATTGCTAAATTTGACCATTTAGCAATTGATCAAATGAGTAGGGCATGGCATTGAACAGGTTATTTCAATATTGTCAAATATTCCTGTCTGATAGACCAAATTTAGAATTTTAAATCAATTATAAATTTTTTGATATTAATAATATATATATATATTTCATTTAGATGTAATATAAATTATATTTTGTAAAGCAATTCAATTTTACTGAGTAATTTTTCCTAATTATAACTCAAACAAAAACACTAATTATATAAATTATACAGCAAAATATTCAACTTGAAAAAATTTAACCTAAGTCTTTATAACAGCTACATTATTGCCAGGGAAATTTGATTTTTGTCTTTCTCTACACTATTTGATATCAGTCAGGGCATTGCAAGTGCCCTGATTGATTTCAAATAGAGCAGCCGCATGGCACAACTTGAGCAAATAAGAAGCAGATTATTATTGAGTCAGCAAAATGTCCAGCCTGGCTATAAGTTCAGTGGGGCAGAGCAAATCTAAAATGGCTGCATGTTGATAGCTGATGTTGGCCATTGAATATTGCCATAGGTTGCCTTGTCCTCAACATTTTGGAGAGTGTCATATTCTTCTTTTTTTGTGCTCCAGCAGAGCATTTCTTACTATTCTTTAAATGCTATGGTAACATGTTAAATGTTATGTAGTTTTATACTATATTTGTTACTAGTCTGTTTTATTATCATGTTTAAAAATTTTTGTATTTTTGAAATTTTCTAAAATTTGAAAATAAAATGGTATATTTGTATGTACAAAAGTTTCTAATTCAGAAATTTAACTCAAGAAATATCTGTATATTTAAGTAAATACTTATATCTTTAAGAAAACAATATTAAAAAAAATATAACCAATTTGTATGCTTATGACCTAATTAAATCATGACGGCTTTATAATTTGAAATATAAATATCAAACTTTTATCTTTTGTAGCAATACTAATAAAAAAAGATTCCATTTCCCAGCACATCTTAAATTTTGAAAAAAATAAAAATTTTACTATATACCACTGTAATCATTTATTATCTAAAAGCACACAATTAATATGAAAATAAAGAAATAAAAGATATTTTTATCATTATTTTCTATTTATGATTTTCCATTATAAATATCACTTATCCTTTTACTTTTTTATTTAGTATAACAAATTGCAAAAATAATTTAAAAAAATAGCTGAAAATAACTATAAAATGAAGAAATGATAAATTGTAAAAATAACTATAAAATGAAGAGTGATATTAACAGATGCACAATATGTAAATATTTAGATATAATGTATGGAATCTGCATTACATGCTGTCATAAATGCAAATTGTAAACATCAGATAGAGTTGATTAGCTGATTGTCTATTGGCATGTCATATAGGCTAAATTGTATCAGTAAAAGTTTTGTATCAGTTTTAAAAATTTAACAAAATTTAAAAATAACAAATAAAACAATTTAAAAAGACATACATAAAACTAATATAAAAGAGTGTAAGTTCAAATAAAAACAAATCTCAATATTGTAAAATGAATATTAAATGTAGCATAAAATACAAATATCTGATAAGATTTATTATTATCTTTTTAATAATTAAAGTCTTCTATAATACCCCATATTTCATCAATTCTAAGATGCATATTTTTTCATATTTTGCCATCTCTGAAGTTAAGATACTTTTAGAATCAATGGCATCTTATAATTGAAGAATAATAATAAAAATATTTAAAGTGAAACATGGCAATCAAAGTCTAAGAATTGCTAAAATTTGTTACAATTATCAGTATAATGACAATAGCAACATTGTTTTAACCAAATGGCAGTTGTTCTTGTGATGGTCGAATTTTGCATCATCAAGTAGCGATTCTGATACATCGATGTTTGTTTTTGGTGATACAGATAGGTACATATATTGAGTTTTACTGACATTTGGATTCCTAATCAACACTTAAAATGCTTTCAAGAAGATTACATTATGATGTTGCATTGAAATAAAAAAGTTATTGTATATGCAAAAAAAAGAAACAGGATATATTTGATGTTAGAGAGGTGAAAATTCATCATTAGAGGAACAGCTGCATTTCTATATTTATTTGGAGAGAAAATTAATTATGTTCTTATGAATTTTATTTGAAATAATTTTTTTGTTAATTTAGTTTTTTAATTTATTTTTTTGTTTTGTGATGCTGGAGATAATACTGAGTTTTGCAATAGATGGTGTCTTAGACTTGATGAAATAGGGTAGTTAAAAATCTTCATCAAAGAGATTTATAAATGAAAAAGAAAATAATTAAAATGCTGCAAATGTTTGGCATTAAAATAAGGATACTTAACTAAAATATGCAAATCAAAAAGAAGCTAGTATTTATCCATTAATATATATATATAATGATTTAGCTATACCTTACAAGCTTTGTTTGAATGGCTTCCTCTCTTGTATTTCTACTACAATAGGTAGACTTCTATAACTAATTTACAGATACTGAAAATTGTTTGATTTCATGGAGTTTATAGTTAATTTGGTGACTGTACATAATATATGACTTTAGAAACTATCAACTCATAGAATGCATTAAACTGAGTAACTGATATACATCTTCTAAGTAAAAATAAATATTAGATATTTAAAATAAGAAAAATAACTGCTTACGTGCTACCAAATTCTTAAAAAATAATTCATAGTAAAAATATACATATTTATTTGAATTCAAATTGTAAAATAATTTTTTTGTTTTGTATTTTGAGAGAAAAAATTCAACAAATATAATGTAAATAATATAAATTATTAATAAGAAATTTATCAGAACTGTTTATAATTTTATATTTTACTTTGATATATAATCAATATAGATAATCCTTGACTTACAATGGAATTCAATTTCAAATCCCCCTATTATAGGTTGAAATGGGCAGAAGTCAAAGATGTCTAAAATTTATGAATTTCTCATTATTAATATTTATTAGGACTCTATACATTATCTTAATAAACATAACTAATATAAAACTACAAGAACCAGACAAAAAAAAACAGGAGCTCAAACCTGGAATTACATTACTCAATCACAGAATTTTTTGATGACATCACCATTTTAAGTATGATTGATTGTAGTCAAGGACTACCTGTATATAATACAATCAATATATAATATCATTTAGTCTCACCCAAAATTCCAGCTCCAAGACTTGTACCATCTCGTTTTCGTATCTTTGGAATAATCTAAAATTTTTTTTATAAAGAATAAAATAATCAACATAAATTTATTCTTATAATTATTTATTGCTATCAGCATTAAATTATCATGAAATAAGTTTTGTCAAATTAGGAATCAAATCTAAACATTTTCTATTATTATTATTAAACAAATGAATAAATTTACTGATTATTTTAAATTTAAAATTGTAATTAAAAATATATCAAAATTGATCAATAAATATTGAATTTTGAATAAATCATTTTTTAGTAAAAATTTATTTAAGAATTGTAATTATTATTAAACAGTTAAAATTTAAAACAAAAGATTGATTTATTGGTTCTTGTGCCAAAATTTCTATTTATAAAATTTTTTATATGATACAATGTTTAAAATAAATCATATTGTAATTATAATGAGAGAATATTTTTGATGAAATAAAAGGACTTGAAATTTAATTCATATCAGAAATAAAAATAATTTTCTAATTTGTTTCTTATCTTTTAAATTATTAAAAAATTATTTTTCATTTGATAAAAAAAATAAATTCAATATTTTCTGAATAAGTTTGTTGGAAAAAAGCTTAAAATTATATAACAAGATATATTAGCAATAAAATATTAATAAAAAAATAATTAATAGTTTGAAATATTTTATTAAAATCAGATAAAAATTTATTTAAGTTAAATAAAATTATTTTTAAATTGAAAAATTTAATTCTTAGTTGTAATCAATACAATCATCAGAGAGGAAAATGTTAAGTTCTCAAAGATTGTGAGTGAATAATATTAAATTCACTAATTAAAGTTTCAATCATGGAAATTTAATTTCTTCCTCAATAATGTAGCTTTCTCAGACTTCCAACTTATAAAATTTTTATATTTTTTACAAAATTTAAACAGATAGAGTAAAGTTTGGCAACTTCAAGAATTGAAAAGTGCTGGATTTTAATATACATGTTTCTAAAGAGATTCAAGTCATGTTATTAGTGAAGAGCGATATAAAATTATGAGACTAAAATGGACAAAGAAAAACTTCTAAAACAATCTACCAATTAATAATAATGTAAATAATAAAGAATATTTATTATTATTTACTTTATAAAATATATTTTATTATTATTTTCTTAAAATACATGTTATAAAAATAACACTTTTTAATAATATACATCTTTATAAAAGTGGCTCTTAGGATACTCCTTAACAGGCAGCAAACAAAATATTCTAGTAGAATAATTATTGTATGTGTGAAAAATATTTTTACAAGCAGTCAAAAAGGAAAATATAATGAACAAATAAAAAATAAAGAATAGAAGAATTTTTGTCATAAATAAGCTTATATACAACTTAATAATTTGGTAGCAGGATAATTCTGTAATTCTTTTACCTACTGACTTTTCCTTTTTGCATCATTATTGTTGATTTTGTGTTTTGCATACATCGTACTATTTTAAAATATGCTGCATTTTAAATGTAGCTGTAACTTTTAGAATAGTTTGCTATTATTACTATATATTTTTTTATGTTACTGCCTAATACTGTTGATTGTTAATTTTTTTTTGTATTAAAAGAGAGATAGGATATGTTCCTATCACCAAATCCTTCAGAATGCTTAAAAGCTCAACTGTGATGAAAATTTGTCTTTTCCTTTTTTGCTTGACCATAGAAATTTTCAAAAAAAATTTCGTAAATAATTTTCTTGTTTATTTCCAAATTCTCTTTTTTTGATTGCTCCATATAAGTATTTTTCACTAATTACATAACTTTTTTGATAAGCCAACAAAAGTGGTTTCCAATAAAAATATTATATTTATAGGCACATATTAGTAAAACTTACAATCTTCTCTCAAATTTGCCACTATCTTGATCAAAATTTTTAACTATATTAATTATTGTCATAATTGATTATTGTAATAATAAGTTATTTTGATTATTAGAAATTATTTTCAGACAAATATATATTAGAAATTAATTTCCAACAAACAGGATAATAAAATTCTTCTTCAAATAATAGCTTTTTCCAACAGAAAACATAATCAATAATCAAAAAACAAATCATATATGCTCTTTCTGACCGAAGTTACTCTCATAGATAATATCTGTTAAATGTGTTTATAAATAATCTATTCCATCATGAATAGTCTATTTTATTTTATTTATTTTATTAACTTATTTTTTATTAGTTGCATCTATTTTATTATTTTGTTTAGCTTTAACTTCGTAACGAAAGTTATACTTATTTATTTAAAACTATACTCTCTTGTCAATAGTCGTTTTGTAACCATAGTAACTGTAAATGTTCTTAGA